>JAQFYB010002014.1:0-27652 GCA_034694085.1 Pogonognathellus longicornis | reverse complement strand
ATATAAAATCCGTTTGGGTCAATTTTGCACTGAGCAAGCTTATTGATCGCTTTTAAACCGGTATACTAGTCCTTAAATACCTACTTACGACTTTCATTGATGGAATATCCCAGTTAGCTAAAAATAAATAGGGCGGTAGTTTTATGCAAAAGCAAGCTGAATGTGCAATATGTAGGTACCTATTATTGTGTAGCACACTACAATTGAGGAATTCTGATGAAATTGAATTTCTGAGTATTATTGTACTATGTGTTTGGTCTGACTGTGTAGATATTCTCACAGCTTGATGTTGACATTTGATTCATTTTACTCTAGCTCTGTAAGGATTACACAATACTGCCAAAGGAAAACAAATCTGTACCAGTAACGAAAAGTCATTCATACATTTTTGTGCTCTGAAGAAAGTGAAATACGTTTCGGAATCTTTCATTTAGAGTTTACAGATCTCACACGTACAAAAAACTGCAGGGCACAAATAGCTTTGTAGAAACACACGGTCACATCACAAGTCTTTGGAAAAGACCTTGAATTTTGGCATTGTTCAGTGAGAAACGTTTCATAATGTAGAAGTAAGGGGCGTTTGGAAAAGTGCCCATCTTTCGGATCATAACATTCCTTAAGTGTGCCACGCCTGTGTGCTCCAAACATTTGTTTGGTTTTCCTTTCAGTTGAAAAGTATTTTGGTTTAGTTGATGTAAATTATATCTTATTAGGTTGTAGGTATATAGTCTGAAGAATTCAAGACAAAATATTTCGTGTCGAGTCTAGTGGTAATCTCCAGGTATTTATTTGTAAATTGTTTCATGTTACGACAGTTACCTAAATTTAATGCAATTTGCATACCGTACATGTTATCTGCATGTTGATCAATACTCTTCAGCGGTATGCGTTTAAAGGAAACAGCTTTGAGAGAAAAATAAGGTCTTCCGCACGTTTTACTCCAAATCATCATGAAAACTTTATTTGGGCTTAACTATGAGATCATAGGCAAACACGCATTTTCATGAATGAACCCGAAATCGTATGACATGCAAGAAGTCCTGCACTGATGAAAGAATGAGTTTAGCAGCTACTACATCCATACGCATGGAGAAAGTATCTCATTAAACAGTTTCTGAAACTCAATAATGGCTACAACAGAAGTGCGGAGCGATGTGCATACGTACACATTTTTCCTTGCTTATCGTCCATATATGTACACTGTGTATTTACTATGGTCTTACTACATTTTCTCTTGCTCCACTTTCCAAGTCAATAATAATAAAAATGAGCTTTCTATATTCATGGCATTAGACGACTCATGCAAATATATGTGTACACACACAACCATTACACGAGCATGGTTCGTAACATAAGCCGTTACTAACAATATACAATTCGTCCTCAGCACTCTTGGACCTGAAGTCACTCTAGTGAGTATCACTGCTACAGCCACTCTGTCTAACGGTATGAACATAACAAACAGCAATATTATGGAATTTGGTAGCAATTTCCTTCAGTATTCAGAAATCAGTAGATTTAGTCTTGAAAAGTAGTATGCCTAGCATTTCTATCGGAATTCAAACTGGAGAGTCGTATGTGTGTATAAACGAATAAAGATGCGAGTCAGAGTTAATATTGAATTTGTAGGGAAATGCAACTTTTATTTGATTGAGTAAAAGATTTCATCTTGGAAAAGTCCTGCGGAAAATATGAAGAGACATGACGACAAGGGAGCGAGAGAGAGAGAAAGAAAGATAGAGACGACAGAGAAAGTCAACGGGACGGAGAAAAACTGGGAACACGGCGAAATCGAGCAAAGCAAACCCAACAGAATTCAGTCAGAACAAATTGAACAGAGAATCAGATTAGAATGATTTCTCTCGAATATTATATTACATTATCCCTATGCATATAATGTAAAAAATGTACGTTAGAAGAGACATTCCGAATTTGCACAGGGTACTTATACCATAGTAGTAGCAGTAGGTATTATAATAATCCCGACACACGCAAGGCTTCCTTTGCCTTTGCCATGCCGCCACTTTGGAAGAAAACACAGAGCTCTAGTACGTCCATGTGTGTATATTTAGCTAGATAAGCAAGTTCATGATTCTGTTATTATTCGTACGCAATGACGCATTTCTTATACGCAAATGTGTACCTACTTTGAAAAATAGCCCCAAAGCATACTTAACTCAATATATTATATTAAATTACATCAATATAATCCTATTCATTTTACATTTAGTATTGTACATCTCTATGTGGATATTATGCATGAAAAAAATGTGTTATAAGAAATAGTAAACGTAGCATGTTAAATTGAGAAACCGACATTGGATTCACGTAACTGCACCTTGGGGGAGAAATATTGTCGTCTGTAACCTCTCAGAATTTGCCAAAGCTAGCCGTGCTTTAAGATTGGAACTGATGATAGCATGAACAAACGATGGAATAATATTCTAACGAAGGGAAAGAAGGTACTACGCACAAAATACGTAATTTATATAGTTTTAGTGCATAGGTCGATATACTACATACTTTTTTACTTTGTAATAATATCCAGGCGTTATGTTTCCTTTAGTTTTCCCTCTTGCTTTTTCGATCCCTGAGATATTTACATAAGTAAGTATATTCTGCAAAGCCACGACCACTCTACTGTATTAGCACACTTCCAATGTACTGTTACAGTTAACATTTGTACTGGTGAGTAAGAGTAACCTAATATTTTTTTAGCAAACTACTATATAAGTCATAAATGGGTTACATATAATTTTATCTGAATGAATTATAACCTTATATATTACATTTTTGGAACACTGGGTTCACATCCTTCTTTTAGTGTGTAACATTTGTTCGAGAAGCCTTCATTTTTCACTAAATCAATATTGATAAATTCAAAGCAAAATCGAAACCTCATTTATTTTATCTTATAACATGAAAGTGAAAAAGTATGCCAAAGCTAAAGAAAGTGTGTGATTTCCATTGTAGTTCAGTAGTTCAGAAATTAAAAGAGGAAAAATGTTCTTGTAGTATTAGTATCAGTATGAGAGTAATAAGAGGAACGTGTATTCTCTATCGTAATAATAGAAATGAATGGAGAGCAATGGACTAACAATGAATATGAAGAAAATAAAAGGAATAGAATGGTGCAAGTGAACCATGGAATAATGTGACATGTTCCTTATTTTTGAACTGGCTTTTCGCCTTTGTGCTTAGTACCATTATATACTAAAAATGATGGGAGGGAATAGAAGGAGAAATTTATTTTAGTTTTGGTACAGAATAGAAGTGAGTCTTCTGTGCTCCAATGAGATGACATCTCCTATTCACATCATTTTCTTTTACTATTCCTTCAATTGCATTTTCTGTCTATAGCACATCATATATGTACAGCTTTCATCATTGAGCATGCCAATAACAAAGCTATAGGCACCTACATATTATACAGTAGGCATTATAATATATCTTACTTACCGTACGATTCACATACATTGTGTATATAGGACAAAAGTTTCATTCATACACTATTCGTACGTAAGAAATGATAAAGTAGAAGAGATAGGATAACAATTTTATGGATGAGATGCTTTTGAACATTACTACTAGCACAACTATTATTATTAGCATAAAGAATATGTATCCATTACCAAATGCATAAATAAATATATTTAGTGTGTGGGACATAATTTCAGGACTTGTATAGCACTAAGTCTCTGTAGAGTTTTACCCTTGTACTTGTGCAGTTTACGAACATCGTCTTCTTTATTCTATGCAATTCTATGTAAACTACAGATACTGGGAAATTACTACGTTAGTAGTTTCCTTTGATATGGCATTTACAATGTTCCGACTGTTCAAATTGTATTTCTACTACTAGTATCATGTCATGTTGGCCCCACTGGGTATGTCAAATGTTATACTACACAATACACACCAAATATTCATTTTCACTTAAGCTTCTCTCGCACAACAGAGAGCTACACAAATGAAAAGGATATAATGCAATATGAATGAATATGACCCATTTAAAAATGTTATTCATATTCAAATACCTACTTTGTTTAGCATTTTGCTGTATGTACATAGTTATATTACACTTTCTCCCATTACCTATTTGCACATAAAGTTCAAGTCCATCTGCTTTCTGCTTTATCGTTTTCAGCCTTTCAACGTTTAAAAGGAAGCATGCATACGGATAAATAAACCAGTTCTTACAAAAAATTACGAGCTATACATATTTATCAGTATATTTACCAAGGCGAAATACATTCAGGCAAAAAAGTTTGCTAAAATATTATATATGGAAGTCAGCATGAGAGACTTTTCATGTCTTCATTTTATTCAACTGGATCCAACGTGTCGTATCTTTTTTGGTCAGTCTGTCCGTCAGCACATCCTCTTGTACACCCGTGTAACATCAAATTTCCAATTTAGTCTGAATAACATTGAAAATGTGTGTGTATAAGTTAAGTGAGCAGTAAAGTTAGCATGTAGCATTTCATAGCCAAGGTAGGTACTCAAGTTAAAGAAACGGGCAACATAGTCTCACAGTCTCACTGTAGAAGGAAAAACCTCTCTAGACTCTTTTTTACTATTTTCGGTCATCATTCCGTTACAAACAGACACACTCGGTCTCTTATTAGATATACATCTACAGTATTAGCTGTATAGGTAGGGATATATTTCGTTATTGGCATATTTATACGACAAATGTACTGTATATGCATATATCGCAATAAAAATAGAGGAACGGATATTCAGAGGAAGGCAAGTACCGTAGTAAATTGTTAAGAGAGGAAAATGCAGCAGAAAGAAGGGCAACTAAGAACAACACACGAACGAAGCCCAGCATACGTTTTCAGGGTTGAGCCTTAAAGATAGAGAGAGTGAGAGAGTGAGCGAGGGGAAGTGTCTCTATGTACATTGTAGACAAGTGAAGTACCGGGACATTGAGAAAAAGAGGACCGCCATAAAAACTCTAATATGCTTCTGTAAGGCTACGATAGTCAAGTGAACTCGAGGCTCAATTTCTAGTCAAGTCAAGAATATTGGGATTGGCCAGCCGAGCCAAACCAAGAATAAGAAAACTGCGAGGGAATCTACTTACTACATGGTTTGGTTTTAGTTTGGCATTGGATTGGCTGGCATGCCTCCGTTTGGCTTGCAATCTCGTAAAAACGGAAGCATCCAAACTCATTCTCCGTATATATACTAATACAACCACTAAAGTATAGAAGGACGTGTATTGTGCAAGGAATAGTAGTGTATAGTGTGTATTGTAGCGTAGTAGAGTAGTAGCAGTAGGTACCTATAATATGTGAAGAATGCATACAAGATGGAAAACTATTTCTCTGTGCGACTGCTACTCAATTCTCTCATATCGGACTGGATGTATAAATATATTTTATATCTATGTAAAGACAGGAATATGATATTCTATTATATTATATGATGAAGATGCACATAGGAAGGAATAGGGAGTTGCTAACTGAATTCTTAATAGCAAAGGAAACACAAAGACCTTGCTTGCCTTTACCAACAGCACACAGACCCACACATTTATTTAGTGAGACTCTTTTGGCTTCATTGTATCTGTATACCTAGATGTGGTTGTGTGTGGTGTAGCTCACGCACAGAAACAACGGCTTTCTTCATCAGCACTTTCTCCATAATAGGAGGGAGCCGGGTAGGAGGAAGAGTAGGGACCTTTGAGTGTGAGATCAGACGACGTACCTTGTGGAAGTAAAACAAACTGTGTGTATTCATATGGTTCTAAATGTGCATATATCCTAACATACAGAAGTCTAATTTACGATTTGAGAATCCTCTGCTTTTCCTTTCTTCTCTTTGCAAGATTACTTTCTAGAGACTTAAGTTAACCGATGTAAAGAAATTTTCATCATCAACTCACGTCCTTGACAGGAAATGGAAATGTCCTAGTGGCAACTCCATATTTAGTTAGTTGAGGATTATTTCGGAAGCCCTTTAGCCGACAAGTTTTAATCCGGGGCTTGAATTGAGTCTATTTGAGTTGGCTAAAACAGGTCTAAACTTTGTTTGCTTGCAGCAGTTGTGTTGTGTTTTGATGTAATGTGAGTTTTGTTCCGTTCAGTTGTCTTTTCTCATTCTGCCGCAGCAGCAACTATTACTACTGCTCCGACTACCACACCACGACTACATACTACTAGCACTAGTTCTTCTACCAGTTAGTAATGTATAACAAACAGCAAGCAACACCCGGAATAAATAAAGCCATAAACTCACTATAACTATGAAGCATGTATTACACAGACAGTAAATAATCCTAAGCCTATTTATTCACATTTATAATCTCGCTATTATTCACGTTTACGCTTTACGTGGCACTTTTCCTTTCGTCTCTTTTGATATACTAGTAGCAGACGGTGAGGTAAAATGGGATTTCCCCATATTTAAATCCTGCATTTTCCGAAAATTCAACTTTGACCTCTTTTCCATGTGGAGGCAGCGCTCGCAATGGAAATGCATCTAAACCCCAGATCTATATCCTTGCATCGTATGGAACAGACGCTGACTCTCAAGCTATGTACTTACAAACAGAACAGTTAACGTGCGGCACATCAGTTTAAAGATATCCCTATCGTTTACACGTTTCCCTACCTACATATAAAATCACACTTGTTATATACATCTGACACATGGATAGATAGATACATATATACCGTGTATACTTCTTTCAATGCTGGTTGCCTTGCTACGACTACGACATGAGGGGCATGCTTCTACTTTTACTTCATGAAGAATTCGTTGCACATTGTCTGTCGTCTATTCACTAGGTTTATGGTCTTCGTTTTTCTTCTCTCTGTAAAATTCAAAGAGATCATTCCTTTCTCCTTCTCCTGCCTGCCCGGTCCAATTCAACTTCATGGATTTTATTCTGTGCCGGTAGTAGCAGTGTATCGTAGTTACAAAAGTGCACTGATCTCGAAAAGGGAAACCAGCTATAAAGAGGACAAACCTCTTTTTCCACTTTACCGTTACACTCCTACTCAAATATATAATTCTCTATAAACCAAGAGTCTTAGCATGAATGAGCCTCAGTCCTACCAACAACAAGAAGAAGAGCAGGCAGGACGCAGAAGAAGAACTACGTAGATCATAGATTTGGGGATACCCGGTCTATTTCTGAGTTTATGTGAGGTAATGTGACATCCTATGTACTACGCTATATATATGCACGTATCCCTGCTTCCTTGAACGCATATAATGCATAGTAATAGTATGTTTACTTTGCTTACATACAAATACAATGCATTCCCCTGCATACCATAATATCTTTATTCTGAACGTTACTCAAGCAGACAGTTGCTGCAGCAGTTGTAGTTATACACAATGTTACCAAAAAATATTCCAGTTCTCGTCTCATGCATTACTCGCTGTCTGTACAGACGACAACGGACCTGTCAACTGCTTCTGTTGGTATTCCGCCTTGGTGCAAATGCAGATACACAGAATGTTCCAAAATAATATGGAGAAATGTAAACAGAGACAAAGTAGATGGATGGATCGAAGCTTTTGAAGTGTGAGTTCCTTCGTGGCTTGCCATGATGGTATGAAAAAAGTAAACCAACTCGGGAATAAAAGCATGCACTACTGTGTGCCTTGCATTTTGCATTGTGTAGTATAATCAGATGATAACAACATTATACACGCTATGTTGACAATCCTATAACATGTAAATGACGTTCTATAATAGAAACATTGTGGAAAAGAAAGGTAATACATACACAACTAAACCAAACTGCAGAATCATGGTGAATTTGACAACCAGCATCTTACATGTAACAGCCTGAATATTAATATTGTACATTAACGCGACTATAAGCAAGGATTCCTTGACTATCGGAAGAAAGTCAGAGGAAATAAATCCAATATCCTGTAGTTCTTAGTTCTGAGAAAAATTACTAAATATTTATCCTACTAACATATCCATGAAAGAGTAATAATCATTTTATTCCACTCGTTAAAAATTATATCCTTCTTATCACCAGATCATGTAATAGGTAGCTAATATTTTTCATTGTTTATTATCATAGTCTAATTAAAAAGATAATAAATTAGTAACTAATCTCCCCCAGACTATCTTAATTACACTCAATCTAATGAAATTAGTAATTAAGAATTAAATGTAATATAGAGCTATAATAATGTAAGGGTAAGTAATGCATCACAATATTTTTATCACTTTCAGGTTTCACTTTCTTAGCTTTGTGCTTTATGAGATATTATGTAATTTTAGCATAATATAGTAGTATCTACTTATAGCAGAATATTGATATTGATTTGAAGAAAACAAAGAAAGGAAAATTTGTTAGTAACACATGCTTTACGTATAATCCTTAAGTTCAGTGAACTGGATTTGAGTGACAGTACAGCTGTCTGACATTTCAGCCTTCAGCTCCAACTGCGTTCAATGCATGAATGTATAGTAAATACACTGTTACTTGTCTAAATGGATATTGTTTATACATTAATACATATCCAACACACAACACGCACGTATCTTTTAAGCTACAGATTGGTGAAAACGTAATCTGTGCACCTATACCTACATAGACTACTAGATAAAAGCAGTGGTTGTATGTCGCTTGTATGTCTTTTGTATGTGCTCGTGATATTATCAAGATTCGGATTTGGCTTGAAGTCAGTGAAGGGCAGTGTGATTCTGACTGCGAGTCTCTCCCTCTTTTCCTTATCGTGTCGTTGCTTAAGAATCCCCTCAAGAAATTTACGAGGTGATAATAGCGAGGCTTCTGGCATGATATGAGCCGCCACCTTATATGCGAAAGTGAGGAAGAAGACAAACGTCGTAACCAAACCAATTCAAGTTTTCCCATCGTCCTTCCACACTTTCTCCATGATCATCATCGCATCGTCTACTCATCTACAGATATGACTCAACCCACACAACCATGCCATTCTCAAACTGCAGTCTGTATATTGTGTATAAAGAAAGAAGAAAGTACCCAAAAACGTAAAGAGGACATCATATGAGAGTTTTGGAGTGGTTGCTGGTGGAAATGGTGGGTGGCTACGCTTCGTACGGCTAGTTTTACTTGGAATGTATTGTAAGGATAAGACTGTAAGGATGTATGGATGAATATCACACTCACATATTGCACACATATATATACATGTATAGTGTTAGTGCTATAGCTTTAGAGTGTGACACACACAAAAGAAAAGACTTGAGAGTGTAACTTGATTCTTGAGCTCAAGTTGGTGGGCTGAAGCTGAACAGAACATCTTGTCTAACTGTCGTGTCTCATAGCCTCACCAACACACATACTCTTCACATGCAAAAATTTCCCTCTCTCTCTCTCTTCAACATAAACATTCCTCTTTAATATTTGCCTTTAACAGAAGAGCCTTCTAAATAGGCACTATACATATGACACTACGCCTACTACTAATAGTACTACTAGTCTTTTCCTTTGCTGGTTTCAACTATTAAACTTTTCTAAACTCCTTGAGCTTCTCCTCACCAAAGCCAAATTTCATTTTCTCCCCTTCTCCTCCTTTCACCACTTTCACCACAATATTACATGACTTTTGTTGGTAACAGAATGCAATTCTCCTCATGCTTTGATTCCTTCATGCACAAACACACCCACTTTCACAAAAATCTGTAAGCCAACCGTAAACCAAAGTCAAAACGCATATCACCGAACAATTGGACAATACATGCAATATAATGTGACATCATTCTCAGTAGCAATCTATTAATTGAAAAGTTGGAGTGTAGGCGACAAAATACGAGAAATGTGTCGCGACGAATGACAGACTCCGATGATGTAGCATTATTGGTACCTATTTACACCTCTAGCTAAGGTACCTAATAAAACCCTTGCTTGCCAAGAAAAATAATACCTATGCATACTCCATTTCCAGCTTTTAACACTTCACAGGTTTTAGTATAATGAATCAACACAACATGTTAATAAGATAGCCATTATGTATTAAAGTTGGATACGTCAAAGGAAAGTTTGATTTCTTAGGAAGTTTGTAAGTTCGAAGGATTCGATCGCAAACATTATTGTTTGATTAATTAAAATGGCGAAATTATAATTGACAAATTCAAAAGAAAGCCAGGCATCTCAAGTCTGAACGGAGCGGTTCAACTGTGTAGTGTAATATTGTGTTCACATACACGGAAGAGATTATGACGATACTTATTCTAGGTATTCTAGTATGAGTGTCGTATTGAAGATTGATAATTAGAAAAGTTTGTCCTAGAGGAAACCTTTGGTATGAGGATAGAAAACATGTATGAACGGAAACATAACAAAAAACTCATTAGAAAACTCATAGCTCACTGAAAAGAAGTACTTAGCCAAGGGGGAATGAAAATAAAAGTACTTCATTTCTCACTGTAAAATCTTGAAAAGAGTGTAACTGTTGAAGCGAATCGGTTCTAATCTGATTCACACTCGTACACTAGGAATGTATATAAGCCTTATACAATACGTAGGACAAGACCTACAGGAGAAAACTACTAACTCTGCTGATTGTGAGTGGAAGAGGCACATTAAGCCAGTCAACTAACTTATCTTAAATGTATTCGAGTCAAGACGACTACTAGTGAGATCCCATTCAAGAAGGAATACAGAAGTTGAAATGGTGGGAGAAGAGGAATGAAGGAATTTGTCTTTCACAGAGATTGACTATAGCTCACATCAGCTCACTGATTGACTGAGCTGAAATACTGAAAGTGAGGTTGAGGCAGAGAAATAGTGTCTGTACAGAGGTGAGTTGACTTTCCTTCACCAAAATCTCTTGAAATAGTAGACTATGGGAATACACTTACGTCGTGCCTCACTAACCCAACTTAGAACTGGGATACAGACAATACACAAGGAGCTACGGATAAATTGCTCTCTCACTCATTCTTTCACTTTTACTCAACGTATTCAAGCACAGATTCCATATAACAATGTAGGCAAATGTAGAAATGTCCTTTCCTTATACTGTAGTCAACCAGCATCACATTTCCACTTCATATCACCTCTCTCCCTATATATACCTACAGATAAACCAAACTATCCCACTACTAACTTCCACCAACTTCCAATATATGGAACTCAAACAATCAAGTCAACAAATAGTATACAGTCATACATATAATTTACAGTGCTGTAGTAATAGGAACTGTAATCTTCATAAATTGTTTTCAAAGTGAATTGTGAATCCAAATAACACGCAATCAATCACAGCAAAATGCTGCAAATTCACACCCGTATGCAGTTGGATAAAACAGCTGCATATTATGTGCACAGGACATTATAAACCAATAGCATGCAATAGGTAGGCTGGTAGGCACACTGCACTGAGAGTACATTTATGTTTTAATATCTGTTCTCAACTCAAATATTTCCTGTATATATTTTTGACTTCGAAGAAAATCTTTTAGGATTTTTTTCGCATTCGTAAACGTAAAGTGTAATAAAAATGAGAATACGGTTGCATAAATGTCTGTTTCCAAAAATATTAATATAAGAACCCAAATGTGAAAATAATTAAACTGCAGAATGCCTTCAGGGTAACTAAAGAATCTTCAAAGTGTGTTTGGATTCGGAACTAATGACTAAGAGCGCGTGTACTTACACACATGCAGTTAATACCTTACGTAACTACGTAGATACTATGTGTATAGTGATAGTGTTATGTTTGCTGCTATTAATTTACGGATATACCATATTTACGGTATAAGGTGCGTGTATGATGTGAACGAGTTGTATGTCAAGTTTTCTTTCGTTGGTGGGTATATGAACCATAATACCTGAAAGAACTAAAGAAAAGGATCAAATAGTGTGGTGAATAGATTTAAAATGAAATCGGGAAACTTTTTCATTAATTATTCCCTTCGGCATAAGGCTTTTCTTTTGCTTTTATTCTTTTTCTTGCTCTCTTACCATTAGTACTCTCTTTTTCTTTGCAACATCTTTCCAGTTAATACCACGTTCGAAATATCTTACTTATCCTTTCTGAGCTGGGATAACTATGTACATACCTACATACATGCGTACATGTATAGTATAGTTATATACTTTTAGTAAGGATAAAAAAGGTTAGATGAATGGCAGTGCACACACCATGAAACCATGATATTATGACTGTGGGCGCTCCCCACAATATTAGTGTTGCAATTCTGGTAATTTTGTGGCTACATTCGAAGTTGCTTTTTCAATTTCACTTTTATAAGTTTCCTCGCACAATCTTAACCCTTACTTTTAAATGTAATTCCAAAGTCTTACATTGAAAAGTGGAAAGAGGATGAGCAATGAGCAAAGAAATTACATAATATATCTCGTTAGCCACACACTTCAATTTTCGCACAAAAAACTGCTTAAGAGAAATTAATATAGCTAGTTACCTACTTACAGTTTGAAAAATTTTAACGAATTACCGATCGCATCCGGGACAAATTATAGTTTACAGACCATATAAATACCTGGACCAACAATGTGTAATGCAGACTATATATATATGAGTACGTGTACAGTTTGATACCAGCATAGCAGCGTGGTTGGCTTGGTGGTGCAAGGATTAACTGGTAACTACCGGCCGATCAGAGATTGAATCCTACTTCATTCACTGGCAAATCTTTACAGGAATGTTCTTAGTATTCAACTGCCACTTGCACTACTTTATACGTTTGGTTTTGGGTATCTAGAGTTTTAACCCAGAGTCAGAGAAAATTAGAAAATATTTAATTAATCTATCTCCACTGTGATGATTAGCATACACAGAGTGTGTGTATATACTTATACCATCATTGACTGATCTACCCAATCTCAAGCTTAGTCCTATTGGCTTTGAGACGGTAGTCCTTTATGTTCATAATAACAATGTCGAAAGACAGCGAAAAAGCCGTTTATTTCAAATAAGCCCGAAGAGGTTTGAGAGATAGAGTCGTCTTATCTACCAAAGATAATGTGACCCTCACCTAAAACACACACAGTCGTGTACAGTTTCATATAGATATAAGTACCTATTACCTATATAGATATCGAATAAGTACACTTGTTTAAGAATCTGTCGACCTTAAAATAATAAAAGTATTCCTACTATCAAGGTATCAACTATTGTTCTCTTCGTACTATAAAGCAGTTCTTTGGAGAAAATTTTAGAACCATTAAGATACATGAATACGTGCATTTAATCTGATAAAGCAAATAAATGTATAGAAAGTACTTAATTAATTGAAGCTATAGGATGTAGAGTAACGTGTATATAGAGAGAGCGAATTTGGAAGTATCTTTGTCTATTCTACCTTGGAAGTGATATTTTACTATTTATATAGCTAAGCTCTTGGAGACTATTTGCTATTGCTGATTGAGTACGTAGATAAGTACACCTATGGCTTTCGCGATACGTTACATACATGGCCGATTCCTTTTTGGTCGGAACTCAAAAGAATGATTTTACACTGAATTTATAGCACGAATCAAATTTAAATGTGGAGTCTGTGTGAAAATCAAAGCCCGTGAGAGTGAGCGACGGATTTGTGGTTTGCTCATGGTTAGCTTTCCTGTCTCAGTGAAAGGATTTACTCCATTTCTATCGTTAATGCATTTTCACTTCATTTTTAAATCTAGGCTCGTCTATTTAGATTGCAAAGCCCCAAAAACCTTGTTACATTTACACAGAATACTTTTCAAATACACAGTGTAATTAATGTCAAATTACACAATTCATGGATTACTATGTCGGAGCGTCAACGGCTAGACAACGTACGTGTCCTTAACCTGAATAGGATATCCATAGTAAACATTTACTTGAGTAGGTATCTTAATTCTATGTATGTGGGTCACCGTAATGGTATGTGGGAATCAAAAGCTGTAATGTAGGTGCATCAAGCAAAAACTAAATGAATAAATTTGGAAATGTGTGCATCCAATAATCATCATTAAAATAAGCATGCATTAATCCATTTGCATTGGTTTACCCTAGGATTTACTTTAACTATAATTCATAACATAATTTGTACAGAATTTGAATATCCTTGAGAAAACATCTTTCAAAACAAAATTCACAGCTTCTATCTGTAAATAATTATCTACAAAATTAATTGCATATGTTTTCTAAAAGATTTGAAACATACAGATGTATCACACTTTTACTTGCTGCATAAGATGTATAGAACATGAAAGAGTATCTAGATCTATATATTTACATATCCAACCTAACTCATTGTAGGTATGTTATCCTACATGTAGATACGTGCAGAGAAAATTCACATGAACAGGGTTTAAGGGAAGTTTGCCTTGGATATTGCTCTGAATTATTTATGTTCTGAAGGAAAAAACAGTAAGCTTAGGTATTCGCATAAATATATAGAAAGCCTGTTTTCCAGTGGCGAAGTACAATGAGTTAAAACGAACGTTTTTACGAATGTCTAGTCTTTCATTTAAAATAGTGAGTATAAGTAGTATCTTTTGTATATATGGAATAACTCGAGAATTTCCTTCGCTTTGACATTTTATGCTTTTTCATTTCCTCATTTATGTCATCCGATGCAATGCGTTCACAAATAATATTCGTCTATACACATTGTATTAGGTAGCTTAGCTAGGATTGTCAATGTCTTTCAATGCATACCTGCTTCACACCATTTGTTTGAGAGCAATATCCACTCACACAATCGAAAACATCGTCGGATCCTTTTAAATATTAACCTAGATAAGGGTGCACAATGAAAAATATATTCCTGATATACATCCACTCATAAAACACAGTTGGAATGAGTCTAGTCAGATTTTACAATGCAGTATGCCCCGAGCTATATAGCAATGAAAGAAAAAGTTTAGTATTTTTATATACACAGACATTGACACAAACAAACTTCAACAATACAAACTACGAAGATAACTTTGACAATCCGTGCATTAGCTACTAAATAATCAACTCTGAATTTTTTATAACTTTCGCCTACTTAAATCTGTCTGTTTATTTTAAGTAAAAGTATATGTGCTGGAGGTGTAATGTATATGGAAACAAGAAGTTTTAACAGAGTGCACACAAAAACTATAATATAGAAAAGCTCTGACAACGCAATGTACAAAGTAAGTTAACTTTAAACACTTCGAACGTTGAATGACACACGAACAACACAAAACTAGTGTGAATGTGAGAATCAACTTCATGGTATAGTAGTCAACTAACGTTATGTGTTTTACTTTATTTTACGAACAGCAGTGCTCTCCTTTTCTGTCATTTCGGGTGCATGGAAAACGCGACGATGAATTTGAATGAGATACATAGGTAGAGTAGATGAGATGAATTGTTCAGCTACAACATCCAGAGTTAAAATGTGTAAATACATTTACACTCAAGAACTTTGGATTCTCAAGGAGTTTTTTTTCTATTTAACGATATACCTATTATAACACTACCCACTATCCTTCATTCTTACATAGTTTTAGAAAGTTTGGACGTATATCATAATATATGCTGCGAAAAAATATCTAAAAATAAGTAACATCATGTAACACGCTGTAATATTACATTTGCGTGTCCATATGAAAGAGAAAGTTGAGTCTATCATGAAAAAGACGGTAAATAAGCACAGAATACAAGATAACATATACAATGCACAATATTCTGAAGAACATATTGAGCCATGGATGATACGCAGATATATTTTATACATGTAAATACATGTATGCTTACATACACATCTATTATGCGACTACGTATGATAGAATTCTATTTGATACAGGATGGATACGTTAGTGTTCCTTTAAGTCAAAGTCTTTTTATTCTTTTATTTCTGACTGCATACATAAGTAAGGCACACAGGGCATCTCTCTCAGTCAGAGCCACAACATAAGAGGGCTTTCCTTAATAAAAGAGTCTCATCTCATAAAGGTTTTCTCGTTCAATTCAATCCACACACACATACACAGAGCGAGGGAGATGAAAATCTACCGAGCTCTTTCCTAGTACTAGCCATCCTCTTTTACTTACTTCACTTAGTTTATTTTCCTTTTTTCTTTTTATACTTTTGTCTGTTGGTTGTCTGCCTCAAGTGAAAACTAAGGAAAACATTCAACAGTTTTTAGTTGCGTCTCCTTAAAAGTTTTTTCTATGCGTTCTCTACTTTTATTCGTCTCAAATGCCTCCCTCCTCTTCTTCTTTTCTTTCTTTTCATCTGAATTCATGTTTTTTGTCTATGTCTACTACCAGTAGTAGGTAGTAGTAGTAGCACAGAACACAGCTACTGCGAAAGTAAATATAAAGAATGTCGAAAAAGACTGCATGTAGTTCACTTGCTAAGTAGCTCTGCTTTCACTTACTTTATTTCACGAGCATTGCAGAAGTGTCTTCGACATTGTATGTGCTACATTCAAATCTTTCGGCATTATAATACACGAATACTTTGTCATTTGCTTTTCTCCAGTGTGTTAGTTAATTCTTCCCTGTCTCTATTCACAACACACTACTACTAGACTAAGGCTATAAGCGATCTTTCCTTTACAATTCCTTACAATCTTTTTACATTATTTTAATTCTTCATGAATACAAAGTGGAAATACAACTATTTCTAAGGAAATTCTTCATATTTGAATTACACAAAAAGATATTATATCCAACTTTTTCTAAGTTATGTGGTAGGTTGTTTCTTTGGGTAGGTACTCTAGGTATTAGGTAAGGTACTGTACGTACCCAGTTGCCCACATACAACATCTGCAATGTTGTATTTATGCTAAAAGCGCATGGGCACCTTCACAAATAAAACAAAGATATAATATTACATGTTATACTCTTGTTTAATAATTCGGATAGACGTATCTAAATATTGTTTTACATTATATTATAAAGTGTCTCCATATATGAATGTAGACAATAAAATATGCAATACAAGGTTACTAGGTACTTGTACAGTACAAGTACCTAGTAACCTGGTAGGGTACAAGTTGTACGTGTACTCCTACCAAGGTTAAGTCTTGCTTAAATAATAATATTTTATTTATGATAAGTACAAAAGGATATTATAAAAGAGAACCCCCTCCGTCTTCATTACTCTTGTAGTTGGTTGTAACTATGAAGCTGTTGTTATTATACTGGGAAAAGATTTAAGGAATCCACACCATCTATTCATACTTGGCTGACAGTATCTACCTACTTCCATTGGTTACTTTTCTGCAAATGTGAATGTTCAATGTTGGCTTGAAGGGAATTCTAAAGCACTTCATTATATTTCCCTTTATATCGTCTTTCAAAATACTTTCATTGTTTTCTCTGCATTCAGTTCAAATAACCTTTCTCCGTACTAATAGCAATTGTGAGTCTTGCCTTACCTTTATCCTTCAACAATTCATTCTTTCCCACTCACCCGGTAGTCACTTGTAGATAGACAGAGACATGTTTCTATCCATCCTTATTATGCTCTACAATACCATTCCCTTATTTCCCTAATATTATTCTATCTTGCTGCTATATCTGACTTACATTATAATGTAACGTGTAGTTTCTTTGTTCCTTTGCTCAACAACTAACTCTCTTTCATCAAAAGGAGACGAGAACCTTGCCGCAATTCTTTAACAAAAGAAACATTGCATATATCAAACATATTTGAATTGTATTTTGATCCGTTCCACACAAGTATTAGAAATGTATGCATCACACAAAAGAAATACGCAGTACCAACTTGCATGGTTTCTTTATACATACACCACTGCGTTTGCAAGAGCTTTGGGTTTGCAGAAAGAAAGTCAAATGTGTAAATAATCTTTTTAAGTTTATATTTTACGCTACTCCTGGTATATTACCCTTTTAAGAGCTTACCACCCGGGTAGACAGGAAACTAACTATAAACACGTCCTTGCAACACACATTGAGGATGTAACATTGACTCGTGATTTTATTTGCTCACATGTAGTGGTAAACAATGAAAGTCAACATTGCATATAAGATATATATGCCTTATACCTAACAAGCATATTGTATTATTCTCAACGTTTGATACAGTATCCTGTCTACGGGATTTACATAAAATCGCAGCAGACCGACAGAAAGCAGATGTGTTTACGCCTTTTACGCTTTGCTGCAATAATACTTATCCTTACCCCTATCTCCCAATTCATGATTCTAATATGTAGACATAGTACTACACATATACAGCTACATCCTGCTATTATACCACATGCTAATATTTGTAGACAAGTTCAGATATAATCTAGTACATAGATACGTAAACATATATATTACCCTCATACACATTACTCTACTATATCAACACAGAATATCTTTTTGGTTAATACTGGGGTGTCATAAATAAATGAGAATAGTGCGTAGTTCAGTAGCAGTCGAGGAATCGTAGGAGCACAGCAACGTCTTAACGTGTCTCTCAACAAGGGTGGTCCTCCCCTACCAATTTATAGAGCAATAAAATACACGAGACTAAACACGACGCTAGTAAGTAATAAATGAAAAATAATGGGACTGCGTTTAAGGAATGTAAGGATTTACGCACAGATTTAATGTGCGTATGTACATCTATTACACTCAAGCAATAAATTACAAAGGAAATATGCATGTAACGCCTAATGGTATTGGATGTGTGGTTTTGTGTCTTTATAGAAGTATATACTGTATAATCGTTAGTATTTAAGTATAAAGTATATTTACACACTAGTAGGGTATTTATGAACTGAAATTATTATATTAGGTATGTGTAGATGAATACAATGAAAGCTTGATAATTTACCGTCATTAGCGATGGCAGCCATGAGGAGGAGATTCATGGTGGCGATGACAGCACAAAGTGTCGTAACCCTGGATAGAAATTTACTCATGATGATGGTGACCAGCAATTTTATTCAATTCAGGGCAGGAAATCACGAGAAAGACCACAACAACCAGAGTTCACTATAGTTCAGTTGTTTTTAGTCTCAACGCGTCCAATATTGGAAATAGATCTAGTATAGTGCATAGGTGTGGTAGTGGTTTATAGCTGTATGCACGAATCTACGACAAAGTGAGAGTAAAGTTGATTGTCTTCCTCTCGTGTCCCGTTGTCGTCGTGTCACACACACACACACAGTGTCTCTCTATATTATTACTGAAACAGTTTAGCTTATATAGCACCACCTTTATATACCTTTACAAGGATTTAGAATTTGTAGGTGAAAGCCAATGGAATGGAATGAGAGTGAAAGAGGGAGTTTAATAACACTACGCAAAATTACAGTTGACTTTACGTGAGAAATTCCAAGTTGAAGTCCACGAGGAAGAATTAAACCACAATAGAGTAGTGGGAGTAGAGTACAATGAGTGACACAGTTCTCTGCTGGGGCAGACACAATAGAATTGCAGTTGAAGCAATGAAATGCTGTAAAGCAAAAAGTATATATATTTGTAGTAACACTGTTGTAGTATTTTGTATTAGTGGAGCAGTAGGTAGTAGGTAGTGAAGAATTTGAGTTGAAAGAGAAGGACCAATACGTAAGTTATCAACTTGCTCTTAACGCTCGTGCAGCTAACGGACGTGTTTGGACGAAGTTGGAGGTCGACACGAGAGGATGAACCTTCAAATGTGTATAAAGAGTACGGAGCTCTCCTTTTCTGACTACGACAACTATCACAATTCCACGACTGGCTGTCATCTCAATCTTTCTGTCTCTTTCAGAAGCAACTAACGATATTGTCTTGTCTGTGTCTACTTATGTGAGTTGAGATGGGATTGGTCTGCCTTAGCAAAGGCTTTCCTTTCTCTCTCTAGTTGGGTCACCAGAGACAGATTAGTTCTTCCTTCAAAATGATCGAGAAAAGACAAGACAACTGGGTGGTGTGTGTTGTATTGCTAGTGCAGTCTTTGCCAACTAAACGTATAGTGAATAACGCTCTGTTCCTATATTTGCAATTTGCAGCTGTATATCAAACAAATATATGTTTACTGATGTATTTTTGGAGATAGTACAGAAGTATGTATCTTTACATGCACATATAATGCTTCTCTCTTTCTCTGTGTCTGTCTCTGAACAAGGAACACACAAGTCACAATCAGATGCTCAATGCACGCTTTTGCTTGTTGTCTTCAGGACTATCAAGTTGATAAGTGTACGAGGACGCACTTAGTTCGATACTATTGTGTATAGCGAAAAGAAATTGAAGAGACTTGTGTTCTGCTCTGTTGTGTTCTATTCAAGAACGAATCCAATTCCACAAGTAGAGAAACTCAATGTAATGCGACACACGCACAGTTCTTTCATCGGCTTCAGTCTTTTTGAATCTCTTCCTTCCCTTCTATTTTGTATAGCAAAGCAGAAAATTGGGTGATGCGATGTGTTGGTTAGAGACGATTCTCAAATTCCAAATACACTACAAAGATACATAGTATATACTAGAAGTGTCGAGACAGCGATCATTTCTATGCAGCACTGTATGGAGTCTGCTCCTGGTGCTTCAGATGCAATTTTCCTATATCGATGTTTTTCTTCGCTACTTTTATACGTTCCAGCGGGACTGTAACGATCCAATAGTCGAAGTCAACGCCAAATCTTCTGGACAAGCATTGAACAATTTTTTTATATCTTCAAACCATCTTCATTTGATCGCAAACTGAAATGTTCAAAAACGTTATGACTTTTTTTAAAATATTTTTTATGCATTGGGATTGGGACTTTAAGATGCTGTACGTACAATTCATGGTTACATGGAATAATGTTTATTCTAAAACAGTCAGGTGAAGATAATTTCAATAATATGTATGTAATTTTGCTAAAATAATTTCAGATGGCTGAAACAGAAAGTAAATCGTAACTCAAAGATATTACAAACCAGGAAAAATTCGATTTTTGTGTTGAGAAAATATATTTCAGTGGGTTGAATAATTTAAAGTAAACTTTCTTCTACTTACTTTTGTGAAGTATGCTGACGCTATAGAAAGCGGAGGGCTTCAGTATAGTAGATCCATCTGCATGTTGAATTTTTGGTATTATGTGTTCCAAATTTGGTATAGGTTTAAGTTGAGGTTGGTATAAACGAACTCGACATAGAAGAAGAGTTTTTAGGGGAAATCAAAGGAAGATACATAAACTAGGGTAACAAGGTAGGACTTAAGCACGATTATGTAGTACGAGTATTGTAAGTGATTGAAGAGTAAGTGGCGCTTGGAGTGTGTTGTTGGTTGGAGGAAAGAAAGGGTTTACTTAGTATTCTCTCTCTCTCTCTAACTACTTTATTCTCGAATCGAATCCACAGTGAGACATCACATTTATCCAATGGGCTTCCTTAAGCTTGGATAAATAAACATTGGACAGCCAAGAAGGAAATCAGTGCATGCTAGCCGAATACTCAATGATCCTCGGAGAATTCAGCTCACTATCCTCTGTTCACAGTTCAGACAGTTCATCCAAGTTTATATGCGTGGGCAACCCAAAGCCAGGTCAAGTCAATTCACCTGAAAGTTTATTTTTTATATTTCTCCACAAATAGAGAAATCGCACAGTAAAAATACCACACTACTGCTAAGAAACAGCAAGGAGTTACTTAGTAACTTTGCCTTTTCTTTCCTTTTTTGGTTTTTTTCAATTCAAATGAGACGGGTTTGAGTTTGAGTGTATTATATGGGTAAGGTTGAAGTTAGATGGGTTTACAAAGTACACTCGTTTGGACGATGCTGTTAGAGACGTGCACACTTTCTCTTTTCAATTTGGGTTTCACTGAATTCAATACGTTATGCTCCTGCTTTCGGTGTTGCAGTAATGTACTGCACTTTTTTCCGTAGTGTATTTCAATGTAAAGCAGCGAACAGGAAAAGTGATGTTGTGTTGCCACCACCAGCGACGGACAAGATTCTGCGATGATAGCAGTAAATAAGTCTGTCTATATAGACTTAGACCTTCTTCCGTTTTCTTATTGGTGAGATTGATGTTGATGCAAGTCACTTTGAAATCCAAGTCAAGGCGATATTCACAATGTGTGCCTTTTCTTATTTGATGCAACTGCAAATAGTAAATCTACCTGAAATGTTCAATTTATGGTGTAGTGACGTGAGCCCAAATAGGATTTTTCAATACAATCCCAATGTAAAGAAAATGAAAGCGTGTGTGGTAACTGGTAAGAGTCGAATTGATCTGAAAGGAATCAGCTGTAATCCACTCGGCCCAAAAGACACAATCCGAGTAAGATGGATAGCTTTTGATTTGTTTTACTCGAGATTTTTTACATAAATCCACCACAGCACACTTGGGTTCTATGAATTTTCTTGCTTATTTTATGCTTGATCGTGTACAAGTAACAGCAATTTTCTACTGAGCAAAATTGAAAAATTATTGAATATTTTTCAGAAGATTGTTCATCGTTTTCGGTTTCTGAAGGTAATGAAATGAATGTATTTATTGTTTCACTACACTTGGAGCTTTTGTAAGTGTGTGGTGTGTAATAAATAGAAATAGTAGGGAGTCGGAAAAGTTTGTTTATGGTTTTGATTTGGGTATAAATCTGTTAGCACTGAAGAAAGTATTGAATTCTGTTAGACGAAGATGAAACACTCAGAGAATTGGTGTCTATAATTTATGAAGAAAGTATCAACCGGTGACGTCTGTTTAGAATTACTTTTTAATAAGGAAATAGTCTTTAGATGTTCAGTGCGTACCTATAGGAGTTTAGTGGTGTTTTGTGGGTATTTCAATATTCCACGCTAATTACAAAAGTATTTAAAACAAGTACAAGAACCAGAACTTGAAGCGTATAGCATAGAGAATGCAGAGTACAGAAAACACACAAGCAAGTTTTCTTTCCTCCTTTTCGTCGTAACTTCCAGTTTCACTTGATATACATAAATACAAGCATGGAACAGAAGGATATAGAGTAGGAGCGAAAGTTTAGTCAGAAACTCTGGAAATATTCTATGCTCTTTGAGACAAACTAGAGAGAACTTTGCATGTGTTTCAACTTTCTCCTTAGAATAATCAAGTACTGTTGACAACTACAACTCTCTGGGAAAAGTTTCCACTGGAAATTTGTCCAGGCTCAAGTTCACGTAGTTTTCAATGAGAACAACTACACCTACTCCTCTTCTGCTCGTCTTCACTTATCTTGTCAAAAATTTACGGTGCGATGTTGTGTCTCTTTTCAACAAGAACGGTGAGCTACAACAAAAACATGGAGTTCTCCCTATGCAGTGTACACTGTACAGTTTGTAGAGGTAGAAGAAGATCAACCAAACAAGATGCTACACATTCAAAGCATTATGAGCAAATTGTATTTGTGTAGCTTTAAGTGAATGAGTTTACGAAAATTGGGAATGGAAACGCTTCGAAAAGGTATTTGTCCGCTGAAGCTTGAGAAAAAACTCAAGACAGAACTAGGCCGTTCCTTTCGTGTTTCCGTTTAGCCTTAATGTTTCTAAGTAGGTATAAAAACACAGTAATGCATGTGTATCATTAGATAGTAGTAGAAACAAAAACTAGTCAAGTCCTCCCAAAGCCCAACAACACAATTTCCACAAGCGTGTCTTTTCTTCCTCGCACTACTGAAATTCTCCTTCACTTCCACTACAACACACCAGAGATATATTCAAGAGAGAGACTGAGGCTGGTGTGGCGTTCCGATACTCGTCTCGTATGTGGTAAAACACTCGACGACTAGTCCAAGTCGACTGAAAAAGACTGCGAGAAGAGAATAGATGAGAGAGCAGCCAGCGGAAGTAATAATATGATACAGAAGAGTATTATGTGTATGTAGCCTTGTTGTATTAGACAGTAATCTGCTTAAAATCGCCTCAATGCACACAAAAGTAATATCGTGTAGCACACAAACTCTCAGGTCACAGTCAATTCAAACAAATGTTCCCCATCTGATCAAATGCTAGAACTCTCTCTCTTTCTCACACACTACACACACTAACAAATAACCAGCACACTAATAATATTCTAGAAGTATTAGAATAAGTATATGATCACTTTTCTTCTTCTTCTTCTTCGTTTGCTCCTTTTAAAATGAGGTATTTTCTGTAAAAGCAAACCCCTTATTCTCCTTTGACCAAAATCACACCGCACACACAAAAGTCCAATCCCACTATGGTTGAAATACAAGTCGGTGCAACAGTACAGTAATAGTTCAACCTGTGCACATGTAAATCAAATTTCGTTTTTCAAGCCGTGTTTCTGAGAACAAAATCAATTTACTTCCTCCAAGTGTATTATTTGTAACAATAGACTTTCTGTTGGTAATTGAACCGCGTCCCTCGAGGGTCTAGGAACCCCGGACTGTTCAATTCGATCAACAACTTCTTTAGCTTGAACCGTATCACAATTTCAACCAACAAAACGTGTACGGGCAACTTTGTAGATAAATTCGAACAGGAAATGATAGCAATAACTATGTGACGTTAGTTTTCTCGTGGTTGTATATTACAGTGTGTTTATCTGGAGAAATCGGAGGGTGAGCGAAAGAGTGATATAATTCAGAGTATTGTCTCTTGGTTGTGTTTGTCTCTATGTGTGGTCTGTCCTTCGTGCGTGAGAGCTCTGGCTAAACTGACTCGCTCGACTTTCTCCACTTCCAACTCAAATTCTGAGCAGTCTGAGCTTCCCACAGCATAAAACACAGAATCCGTTGCTCCTGCATGTTCCACATGAGTATAGCTATGTGTTAGTATTTCCACACCGAAATATATTACTAGTATTAGTAGTAGAAGCCAGCTAGCGGCAGCCGGGACTGCTTTCTCCCCATCTGGATGGTTGAGCGCTGACGCCTTAGCATCCCCGTCTCAACTCATCCAACTACTACAACACAGCATTATTGTCATACTACCTCCACACTACCCGGCCTTCTTTCTTCCTTGCCTTGCAATTCACATACATACACAGACAAGGCTCTTCTTCCTTCTACCTACAATCTACAATCTACCTACTACTCTGCGTCTCTCTGTCTTTCTTATCCTTGTTCTCTTTCCCTGTGTCTAATATTCTCAACATTTGCTCATTCTTTCCCTGTCTCTTTCTCTCTCCATCTCATTTTCATAGCTTTATTACTAGCAGAAGTATACATAGACGTTGTTACTGCAATGCTAAGTCAAACACACTTTTCTTTACAAATATCTTGTTTGTTTGTATACACTTACAACAAACATTCAGAGAATACTCAACCATCTTTTCCTTGTCCTTATTTTTTGTATCATTTTGCTTGCTTAAGTTTTATGGTACAGTTCTTTTAAGTTACTACATACACTAGTGCACTAATTTATAAAATACTTTCCTGTTACATAATCAATGTAATTCAAATAAATTCAAACGCCTACGTGAATTCTCCTACTTGTTTTGTCCCTGGTGTACTAAGTAAGTTGCTAGCTGGGTGTACTATGACGGATGATTTTTCAAACACGTTTAGCAATTCTGAATGTCTGCCAGTAATGAAATAAGAGGAGGAAATATATTCAGTTCGTGTAGGTGTAAGTTGCCCGTTGGGTCGATTGCTGCATTACATTTTCCAGGTGGTTTAGTGCTAGTGGGAGCAGAGTAGTGTGATGGTTAATGTATATAAGGATGTATACTAGTAGAGCTTGTGTTTAATGAAGGAGAACCTTTAATAGCTCATTAGCGGAATGTACATCCCGTGGTGCTCATTTGTCGTTTACAACGCACTAAATTGGCGAGGACGACATTTGAAGCGCTTGATAGACACTTTCAATCAGTGCACTACGAGTTGAAAAGGTTATAAAGTTATAATGTAACTAAAGGCTAGTTGAGAACGTCAAAATCAAAACACCTTTGCTGTCTGTTGGTAGTTGAGAGATCTTGTGTTGTAGAGTATCAGCAGACATTAGCGAGGCGTACTAAATGATAGTTGTACCGTCAAGAAAACCCTTAAGGTTAATTAGCCAGAAATTGAATTTGTGCTTTGCCTTAATTAACGTCTTCCCCTTAAGACTTGTGTTTATGGAAAACAACGGACACAATGTTCACGACTCGGATTACAAACGAGTGGGATTAGTAGGTATGGCTGTATTATACTGAGACAGAGTGAGTAAGCGAGCATTTCCTTAAACATTCACGCAAAATCCAGAATATTTGTCTGGAATGGTGAATTATTCATTTTATAGTTCAAAACACGTTATTATGTATCTACATAATTACAGCTGAATGAGCAAATTTTCTTTCACTCTGACGTACAATATAATACGATCAATTATCAGTTGGTAGATATGTGAATATATTTTATACCTATAGGTTTTAGTAAAGTTTTTAAATACTTCATGGAATAGTCATTCATTCATTGTATAGGGTTTTGGTTAGGTATGTTATGTGTAATTTGTAGTAAAATAGTTTATGTTGTGTGTTAGGTGCCTACTATAGTAATGAATACAAGTTTCATCTGTACTTCCAGTAGTTTTGTGTTAATATTTAAATAGTTGCTATTAGCATGGCTGAAGTCGTATTTATTTACTGTGAATAGAATGTTTGGCAGAGCTAAGAGAATTAGAAAGTTACCTGCAACTGTAGGCTAATTATATTTGATTAAGTTGAGAAAGAGACTCGCAGAAAGCAAATTATGTTCGCTATAGGAATTACTATTCTGTAAAAGTGACTCGGATTTCAAGCACTGTGCTTTCACTTTTACAGAGATAGATTTATTTACTACGATTCAGTTATTACGTCTCCAGACGAAGTCGACCATAAGATTGGAAAAGGTAAGAACATGCTCTGGATGAATAGACTCCTCGCTTTAGTCAAGTATCTCTGTAGTCCCCATTAACAATATTACAATATTACACACATATACATATTCTGTAGTACCTAATGTATTCTTCTATGCACCATTCTCCTAATAGTATAAGCACCTCCATATGCATTCGAAACTCAATTCTACTAAAGTTTCCCTGATTTGCCTCGCTCCATGTTGAACTCAGGTAGAGGTAGAGAGGTAGTTGACTTGCCGGAGTAGGTAGTATACATTATGAATAATGCTTCGACTGAATGAACTTAAATGATCAAAGGATCGAAATAGAACACAATCGACTGAAATGAGAAATGAAGCTGAATCTCTGAAGCTCTGTATCTGAATTAAACTTCTACATCCATCTAACAATATTTTTTGCTAATGTGAACCTTTTGATACTGTTTTTAGAGCTTGTACTGTAGATACATGAAAGTCTCACAACACAATATCATATTTACATACTCATTCGAGCAATTAATTCAAACTGAAATAGATTGTAAATTAATGTATTAATGTTTTCAATAGTGTTTCATAGATTTTAGTCGTCGAGTACACCTACTTGACTTATTATAACAATCATAATTGCCATAAGTTGGAAATACGTAAAACTTGGTTGGCTTTTGGTGGGTTATATTATTTGTATTGAAGTCCATGTTTTCACCACAATGTTGATAACATGCTAATCCTGATAAGTCTTTGCATTATGAATCTATGTAGGTATGTATTTATTGATCGACATAACTAGCTTTCATCAATAAAAATAATTAATTTGCTTACAATGTGAATAGTATTAAAAGGTAGTCATTTATTAATTGCCTTATTTTTAGAGCTACTTTCCAGAACATATACACATTAAAGATGTGTCTTTTAAAGTTATACATTAACTTAATTTTGTAGTTACATGTGGTGATATTATTATCGATTCTAGCATAATAACGGTTTTAGGTACTTATTTCTA
>JAQFYB010002013.1:0-27653 GCA_034694085.1 Pogonognathellus longicornis | reverse complement strand
ATCGCGAGCTGTGGTGTACTCGAGCTGTAAAATCTGCGAGCTGTGATGTGCACCGAGCTGTGATGTACGGTCACCATCTCAACCCATCTCATCACCATCGCCATTATCACATTGAGAAAAAGGTCTTTTCTGTAATCCTATATGTACATGCTGATTCCCATTTGTACGTAGGGATAGCCTAGCATATGAATAACATATACCTACCTACATACTCCTAGTAATAATATTTAGTAGCACTTACAACTATATAAAGGTGCTAGGAGATGCTGCTATGATGCTATATCGTAATCCTACACAATTCCATTACATTGCCAACATAGGAATACTGAGATTTATTTTATTTTTATTACCTCCGTCACACTGCGCCAGCCCTTATTTGCATACAGCTCAATTTATGCCACATTGCAGTTCTACAAGACATCTTCAGCATAAAGGTGTTGTTATATTTGATGTTTTGTTATGCAGCAGTGGGAAGGTAGACATTAAAATTAGAATTCAAGGATAGGAAAATTAGTACCTGACATGGCTTGATGAGTCTGTCCTACTAATATGTCATTTGTAACTCCTTTTCGATATGAGTAGTTTGTACTTCTACAAGTATACTCAATGACTTAAACTAATTACGACTACCTATGTTCTAATATACATAAAGTAGTAGCACATTTAATGAGTTTATCATATAATTCATATATCAGTACCTACCTGCTATGTACGTAGAACCTGCTTAGTGCTAGGAGCTATGAATTTATTCATGTAAACTAGTAGTAGAAGGCAAATTAACAACTAGTACTGTACTAAACTAAACTAACACCACCAGACAATTTTAGGTGTAACATTTGCTTGTTATGATTATTATTCTGTCTCACTCTTACATATACAGGAAGACTAACGTAACACTGACGGAGTATTTAAATATTTAGCTACCTACGTACTACGTACACTACTAAACATCTCTAAGGATTTAATGGCTATCAAGGATTCCCGAATACTTAAACCACACTATTAATAAACAAAGGATAAAATCCAATCTATTATTGCATAACTAAATCGAGAGAGACATGTACCGAGATACACGAAATGACGCTGTAAATTGTAAATAGTAAAAATACCTCCGTATCAAAGCATATCAATGTTTCCGGGTTTTTAACACATCAAATAACGACTGACAATTCAACTGTTGACGGCACTACTGTGTGACACACAATTTAGTGTCCAATTTTTTGTTGAGTGTTATGTTGTGTACATCGTATAACAATGGGAGTAGTTGTGTGCACATTGTTAGGATGCATTGAGTTGAAGGCAGAGATGTATGGCTACATTTAAGTATAATCTTATTGTCATTCAGGCAGTGCAGTAGTCACTTAGAGTTTAAGTTTTGTATGTAATGTGACTATGTGACGATAATTAGCCTTGCCTTGAGCATCGGAGTAACTACAGCCAAAACCGAAGCGAAATGAAGCCAAGTCAAAGTAAACCAGAGAGCATGCGAGAGTATAATGTTCTATTTTGTTCCTTTAGTTTTCCATGCCAGCTTGTTTATTTAGATTAGGAATTTTTGTGCTCATCTGCTCTGCTCTCCACTTCCCCTCCGTTTATTTTTACGGGTTTCAATGGCAAATCACTAACGAATGGTTATCGCTACAAGCACCACCCATATAACATCACACATTACATCAAACACAACTCGTACATAGCAATCTTTCCTCCTTGTTAGAAAACTAAGCTTGTTTGTGTTGTATTAGAAATGGATGTGTGTGTGTGCAGTGTGTACTAATCAAAGCCTTTTATTTATAAAGTCATCTGTTGTCTTAGGTATATTATGCTTGATGTATGTCTTACACTCAAAACTCGATCTTGTTCCATTTCATAATATTTTTTCTTCCCCTTGAACATTGAAAATAATCTTCAAGACTTATTTTAAATACAAATAAGAAACTGCCATGAATATGCAATGCTTATTAGTATGTAGTTACAATTCATTATGCTGTGTGTGTGTGGATGTGAGTCTCATGGTGAACCTTATTATTATACAAATACATATCTAATCTACTCATACATATCACACGTATATAATAAACGCATATTGTAAGTAAGTCTTAATACTCCCAGCCAGGTATTATATTCTAACATGCTTTACATTGTATGTATGTAATAGCTACCTAAATAACTGATAGCTACCTATACCTTCTATACTACATAGTTAACTTAATAGCAAATTTCTTTGGAGGTTGCCGCAAAACTCATATATCACACCATGCCACTACCAGTCTAGAGTCTACCAGTATTGAATAGTAAAAGAAAAACTATTCATACTTAGAGCACAAGTGATAAAAACACACATAGGTATTACGTATAAAAGCCTGGAGCCAAAGTCTATACTGTTGGTTTGGTTGCTCTGTACTTATAAACACCATCCTTGCTGCTACTAGAAGGCAAATTAGCCACCTCATCCATCTCTCACTCACATCCACCCATAATAATCATCTCTCCACCTATCCACTATTTCAAACGAGAAATGAAACGCTCACATAATACCAATGCTAATCATCATAAATACTTTCAACTTCAACTTGAGCAAACTCGTCAAGTTTTACTTTTAAAAGTCAAAGCTTAAAACTTATTGACAGTACAGAAATAATATTAAGCCATGCATACACAACACACACAGACACAGACACCATACCATCCTCCAAGCGTTCTTGACAACGTGATTATCTCTGCACATTACATTAGCTCCTTTACTGCATGGAAAGACAAGTCAAACTATTTGGACTCTGTTTGTTTTCCATTTGACAAAACTAAGTTAGTGACTTACACACACTAGAGTCAAAAGTACCTGTTTAGTCTCATTCTCTCCCATGCAATCATGTTAAAACATTTTGTCTTAAAACACAATGTTGACAACACTGACTACCCCTGCGACTCTGCGACTAACCCATTACTAGATATAATGAGTAATGAGACTTCAAAGTATTTACATAGAATATAGACATAATAATCATCATATTAGGTACCTGCTATAATATGCTGTAGTCATACTGTTGTAATCAGAAAGGTACCTAAACACTAATAGTATTGCATTTAGTATACACAAAGTAATAATAGTATTGGGTCTATCGTTGAAACTAATTTAGATTGAAGGCAATCGTAATCTACGGGACTATTTTGTTTCAATACTGTGCTGCATTGCTATAGAAGTGGCATCCAATCAATTTAAGTTAACTTGATTCTGGAACTGGTGTATGTGTGTGTGTATAAAGTCTATGTAGATGACTATTATTGGTGTAGCAAGTTTTAAGTAATATGTACCTATGTATAAAGCACGGTTGCTATATTTACTCGCTGCGATGTATTTAGATACTCCTACTACTATTTCAAGTAGACTGTACGCAATATGGTGTATAATTTCTGAAAATTTACTTCACACTCTCTTGCATTCAAGTCATTAAGTCAGAAGCTCTGAATTGTATTGGAAATACCTAAATTACGTCGTTAACTCATTGCTGTATATGTGTAACTAATTTCGTGTGATGAATGCATGGAGCTACGTAACTGAAAGCATAATATACATACACTATTCATAACGTAAACATCAGAGAGCTTTAACTAACAAGACTGAACATGGTGCAATTAAAGAAAAAGCAATTTAACCTACAGTAGAATGCACGGTAACTACATATTACTGGATTTCTCAATCGCTTGGGAACTCTGGACAAAATATCTGGAGACTATAGTATACAGTACGTGTGTACGTAAGCAGACTATACAGCATACAATATTATATCCCTTTCATACGTGAATGTGTATTTGAATTGAATGGAAAAGAAGAAGAAGAATATTACGAGGATGTATTATGGTTGTGCACAATCTATACCTGCCATGTACACACAAGCAATCAATTTAATTCTTCAAAGTGAGCCTGTAGTGCAATAACAGGGTGGCCATAGCGTTGTAAGCGCCATAACCATAAGACGAAGAGAGAACGGACAACACCAGAGCAAAGTCATATGACCTTGCCGACTCTTCAAGGGCTTTTTGCTGCTGGAGCGAACTTGCCTCTACTCTATAGATATACTTATTATTTTACTACTACGCTAAAACTTCGGCTCACGGCGACTACCATTCTACCATACGATCCATCCATTCCATTATTCCTCATACTACTACATAATACACTATACACAACATTCGCAAACACATTAGTAAGACTCTCCTGGTTGCTATAATAAATATAAGTCCCATTACATGGTCTCAGTCCGTGTAGTAATACTCCTCTACCATAGCCCTAGCACTACTGCAGCAATATTACATACTAACTAATATAAAAGTATAAAACTCAACTCGTCTCTGTTTCTGTGTGTATGCATGTTATGTTATCATTGTGTTGCCACGTTAGAATTATACGTCAACGTCAAATACTACAATTGGATACACCTCCTAACACAATTTCATTGATATACCTACACACACGAGTATATTTATACAAAAACACGTCCAGAATAGCAATAATACTAGCTTCGAGCTAGATTACAATTCACAACAGCCATACAGTCCACCCCCGCAAGGGGTAATGCACAAACCCATCCCCTTTCCCTATTACGATACATTCAAATGAAAGAAAACAGTTCGAGAAATGAAAATAGAGTTTTTTGTCGAGCATGATGATGTAGCATCTGTGTTTTACAAATGAATGGTTATGTCATCTTTGCCCATTTCATTTACATTAGCATCATCATCTTACCTTAAACCAAAGTCTACTCTGTGTCTGTGTATGTGTAAGTTACATACGTACGTGTATGTGTGTGTGAGTAAATACATACAGTATGGCCTAATACAATTATGCTACGTCTCTATGTTACGTGTATGGCTATTATGCCGTACTTGACTGTTACACTTGTATTTGTATCCATAGTTTACGTACACAATGTCCATTAAACCAATATGGGCATTGCGTTAATCACACTGCTCTGATGGTGGTGGTGTGTTGGTGGTAGGTAAACCACTACTAAATGCAGATAATTTGTGAGAAAAACATATGTACTACTATACGTATGAATTGCTTGTCGTAAAATATTGTTTACTTTGAAAACGAACGCTGAGTCTGATAGGTATTTATAGTTGATAGTGGAATAATATTACTGAGTGTGTGTGGTACATTACAAGATAGTAGGTAATGAGACACATACAAAGTATTACTAGAACAAATAGCTACAACTACAACATACATATGTTTACATTTTATATGAAGATAGTAAATTGTTGAATTATGGCTACAAACAAAGTAATTGGAGTGATATAAAAATGTGAAGTGTATTCTCACACATAGTTTGTAAAGCGATGAATTTTGACGGGCAGAAATAGCTTTAAAATTCATAAATAGACTTGCCTGAGAAAAAAGCCGACAAAATGATGATGACGTATTTAGAATCTGGTGCTCACTCACAAACAATCAGTGGAACGCAATGTTTCTGCACAGAGAATCGAACTTTAATACTCAAAGACAACTACACGCTACTATATAACTACCAGGACTACTCCTGCAACAACACTTTAACTTGAACATCAGCGAAAATATCGTACTCGACAGACATCAACTAACTGAGAACAGACTGAAATGCAGATGAGAATTAAGCCTGGACCGGATTGTAGTATGAATAGTGCAGCAGTAATAGTTGTAGTAGAAAATACATGCCCGAGCGAGCCAAAGAAAAGAAGATTTTTAGCTGCAGCATAAGCAGGAGTGTTTATCTTTTTCTTCTTTACTCTTTTAGTAATACTACAGGCACTACGTAACGTTCGTGAGATAGAAAGAGATAGAGAATAGATAGGTATTTGTGGTTGTACAACAGAATGTAATGTTTGTATTTGTATTATGTACTACTGCCGTCAAGTTACTTGTCTCTAAAGGAGCAAGTGAGAGAGTACGAAGAAAAGCGAGAGTAGTATACTGCTAATCTTTGCTAACTGGTTGAAATTGAAAGAGATACATACACAACTCTTCTTCCCATCCCATCATACATTTTATCTGTATGTACAGATTCTCCTGTGTGCAAGTATGCCGTATGTACAAGAACTATTCAAATGCATGCATGCACTATACACACATCTTTAACAACATAATGTAGAAAAGCCGGAGTGTAGGAGTATTTGTAGCAGTAGTGTAAGTAGAATAGTTGTATAAGAAGGACTCGTATACATAGAGTTGTAAAGTAAAGCTACTGAAACTGCTTCCATGTGTTCGTAAAACAATAAGAGAAATATCAAGTTACATACCTGCTATTCCTGCAGAAGAAGTCAAGTCGAATAGAAGTTGAAGACTGAACAACTGTAGTAGTAGAATAATGTGTTATTGCACGTAAAAAATGATTAAAGCCGAAAAGTTCAAATTGGAAATTTTCCGGAATATTTTGAACTTTTTCCTCGATTGACTATGAATGTGAGCTAGCAGTTATGTATAGTATTTACATTTATGTACAAACAAAAAAATATTATGAGAAAGTTATGCATGAAGTGATGTGATCAACTGCTGAAGTGAAAATAGAAAAATTTCCAGAGAAAATGCAGAAGGTTCCAGAGCCTCACCCGATGATGGGAATGAAACTACTAAAGTCAACTGAACAGAAATCAGCAGCTCGTGTTCTACTCTTCTCTCCCTGTGACTCTGACTACGTCGACTTGCCTCTTTGGCTTTGGCACTGCTCCGTCCAACTCTAAACTACACAAGTGCATGGGAAAATCATCGCAAGTGTGCTCAGTTCGACTATACTCTCCTACACAGCTACATACACAACCAAAGCTCAGTAGTAAAGGCTGACTGAAGGAAAAGCTTTTAAATAGAGCCATACATACTACATACATCCATACCTACCACGTAGTATTACAACTAATTCCATCCAAACACATACAGACTCCATACATACACTGTACACCTCTTCCATTACATATTCTACATACAAAATACAAACGTGCAGCATTAGCTCATTTCCAACATCCATCCATATCCAGCAAACCAACCTAAGAACATAACACACATGCATCTACATACATATCCTATTTAATATGTCAGAAATAAGCAGCATATTATTCTCACTGTATTGTATTTAGAAGGAGGACTAGTGTGAGTGTGTTACGTGATGTTGTGGCGTGTATTGTATACGTAGAACACGTACGTAATCACGTAATACACAGATATTTGTATTCTATATTGAAACCAGACCTAAGTCCTATCTGCCTGCATTTTATATGTACAATAACTTGTACAGAGTTAACATACACAGTAACCTACTGAGCACAGCGCATGGGTTTTGCTTGATACTTCGCATCTCACTCGGCCACTCGGCATACTCGGCAATGCATGAACTACCTATACACTACTCTCTGCATTTATACACACAACTACACACACTGCACTACATAGGACTCCTTCAACTTACATTTTCTACATCAGAATGAGAACACTCTTTTACTATTACATACATAGACCTGGCTTTACTTTCAACCGAGCTATTCTCCATGTAGTGGAAGCTGTAGTTGTTCTTGCAAGTATTGTAGGACTGAATAGGATTTTTTCCTTCTTTTCCATCATATAATATGGATCTCATTACATTACACAACAGTACAGAACAGAACAGACTCCAGCAAGGAGTCCATTTAATCCATACAAATGCAACCACACACATGCAGAGCACACGGAATATCACAGAGTCCTCGTAGAAAAAGACTTCTATTCACAACATTTCCATTCGGCTACCCAAACACCATCAGATCCTTTCTGTACGACTACTCTGACTCAAGGCACACTTGCACTTATCTTGTACAAATAAAAGATACGACTAGGTAGTACTCTCCTATGACATGACACACACAAAGTACGTAGTACACTATGCACGCTATTATACATACGAGCTATCAGACATGAACCAACCACATCGTGTTTATACACAGCCAAATACTCACTAAACCCCTTAGTTGGCCTTGAAATGCTAAATTTTGCAAAGTGCTATTGCTGCTACTTACTAGTAGTAGTGTATACTGGCAGTCGCACTAACTTGGAGATGTAGTCACAGTCCTTTTCTCTTACAACAACATGAAACATCTACTGCATGCTGATTTCGTTGCTCTGCTCTGCTCTGGAGAAATTTTTTCTCCTTTTCGGACCAGTCTCTCGGAACTTTAATAAAACTGGATATTATTATTGTATCTCTGTACTCTGTACAGTGTACACTACAACAACGTAGTAAGACTTAGTCACGTACCTACTGCAATAATGTAATACTTTGCTATTTCGTGTAGCAGGTAGTTACATGTATGTATGTATAAGTATATACGCAATATTTCGAGGTAAACACCTTCTTTGCTACCTTTTAAATCGTAGATTGTATAATAGTAATTGTAAATAGAATTCTAAAGTATTAGCTACTACAATACAACTAGCTAGCAATAAGAGATACAATACAAACACAGCATCCAACTTGAGAAGAAGTCATACAGTATGTAATGCAATATTTTATGATTAGATTGTTACCACAATCAAACATCAACCTGCCGGTTCATGTTTCTTTACACTTGATAGCACAATAGCACAAAACAACAACTGCACCAGGCAATAATACAACACGAATACTTTGCAACAGACAGAATGGATGCTAACAAATGAAATTACATCTGACAGATTCTTCGTACACAACATGCACTCTCTATCATCCGTGAGGAGTCTATGTCTATGTAGTTTCTATGTGTCTTTTGCCTTTCCAATGTGCTGTAGCATGAAATTCACAGATCAGATAAAATATCCTTCTACTCCATTTGATGTACAAAGGACACACAATCAAATCCAGTTTTACACATAGACGAGAAGAGTCCAGTCAAAAATCCAGTGTAAGTGAACATGTTGTGTTATATAATCTGATGCTAATGGGAGTTGTTCTTTAGCTCTGGTCAAAGTCAAGTATCGTATTATTACTTGGTGTGCCAACCAACACACGTATTTAGCTTATACTCAATACATTATTACTTTTGGAAGTGTATCTTCCCAACAGTATTTCATTCAAACGCACATCCACTACATGCAATCCTGTAATGTAATATCGTACTAGAGACCCTACATTTCTCCCATTCGATTCCCATCATCTACTACGTGTGTAATGCAACAAGGATGATGTTTCTTCTTGTGCTAGAACATACCTGTCACTACAAGAATTATACCTCATCCATTCTCCATACTTCTATGCTAATGCAGCTGTTTCAAAGTCTATCGTATATGTATGGTATTCAAATACATACAAGAATTCATATTTGTACTTTCAAGGTATAGTGTAGGATAGGTATCTGTTTATCAAAGTAAATCCATGCAGTGAGATATATTGCAATATCTAATCCGTGTAATCAAATCAGCAAATACTGCAGTAGGAACAACTTAGGAATCGTAACGATGTGTTGCAAAACACTCTGGAGTCAGAATTTCTTATTTATTTACCTCTTCGTTTAAAGGGCATGTTTTTGTGCTATTTGGCCCCATTCGTTGTCACACGTACGTACATCGTCTGCGTGTGAGGTAGATTTTATGTACAGAAAATGTATATCTATTCCAGCCATTCAATTTATCATTCTCCATTCTCGTCAACTTTACGTATTCATTATTCTTTCATTCTATCCGGTAGAAACTTTGAGCCCTGCTGATATCTCATCAGTTCCATGTAAATGTGATATGAAGATAGGTACAGGTAGGTAATTCTAGACATTATGATTTCTATCTCTATGTACTAAACGTTCTTCTAACTCATTTTCGCTTTATATAAAGCAAAGGCAAGTTTCGCAATATTAATCCGTATTATGCTTAGGGTTGGATTTGAATTGTTTTAAAATGACTGGTGCGTGAATATCGAGACACATTACTCTAGTAGTAAATGAATACTTACGTTTAGTTTCCATAATCATAGTGAGTTTTTATACTGTGTTGTTAAAGACAGAGGAAAGTTGTACGTGATTTATATATTCTTATATCATTCATTATACTTAATATTATGTAGCTGCATGTATTTTTATGTGTAGGTAGTAGTGGGTAATGTTTAGGTAGGTTGTAGGTAGTATCTACAGTATATAGACTTTGAACGTGATACAGACTAACCACTGCAGGAAATTCACATTTATTTGACTTTTCTGCACTTAAGGTTATTTACGTACGTAGTAGTATGTGATACATATATGAAGTCAGCATAGAGCATCACAATAACAACAACACGAACGGATTAAGAAGAGTCCACTGTGTGGAACTCACCTTTACTATATGTACGTGTACGACTACTACAGATACTACCACGAGCAAAATGCAACTAGGTATTCCATTTAATCTGGATATTACACTGAGCTACAAACACAATGTGACTTTGGAAAGCACGATAATACCACCTACCAACATACTACTCTGTTTAGTCTGTTTACCTGTGTAATACTTTCAATTCGCATATGTCAATTTCATGTTTTTGCTTTTTAGTTTCTAATACTAGACTTGTTCTTCTATATATATTCTATTTTATACTTTCATACACTACACACTTTACACAATGCAATGTATGAATACGTCTACTAAATATACAAAATTGCTATTTTGCTAAAATGGAATTTCCTACGTTGGGTCGTAGTCGTTGTGTGTATTTATTTAGTTAGAATGAGCGTTGCATGAGTCGAGTGTGAGTAGTTGATGGTTGGTATTTTGAAATGTATCCAGTTTAGTTTATATTTACTTTCCTGTAGGGTTTGCGTTAGTGGAATTGTTTGCGATATTGGGCTTGAGTAAATGGCTTGTATCCAGTTAGGTTTAGTTATAGTGGAAGTGTATAGAGGCAATCCATTCACAAGGATATACACAATGTAGGATTTAATGGCAAATGAGGGACTGATTTGATTGCAACTAGAATGGTAGAGTCACTTTACTTTGAACTTACAATACCATGGGACACGATACGCTATTCATTGTCAGTTGTGTTTGGTTGGACCAGTTTACTCTTGCCAACACTCTACGAGCTTCTATTTACTAGCACAAAACGCTAGAATATAGTGGTTTGCTAGTTTCTCTTCCTTCCTTCCTTTAAAAATCCGCATGGAAAATACATGGGATGACTGTTTTAGAGGTAATAATGTCCATCTCTATTGCTACTTCAGCTATTTATTATTGAATTGCCGAGTACACAGCATGGCACATGAAATTGAATGGACTTTCAACATGAACGGCCAGTATTTATGTACTTGCTGAGTTGTCCGATATACTAAACTGATAGCGAATCTATGGGAACTGTTATTACAAAGAGAAACATTTCATCTGCTGGCCCATGGAATGTGCACCAAACTCTATTTTAGGTATACTTCACTTGTGTCTTATATTTAGAATGCATATCGCAGCATATTAGTCAGCTATGGGAGGGAAGAGGCGACAAAATACACGATATTCAGAATGGATGGAAATGGAAATTGATGACTGCATTTATTTTAAGCTGTTTTAACTATGTCATATTACAACAGTCTATATAAACAAGAGAATGGAAAACAGCCAACTTTTCATACAAGTAGGCACCTACTTTACACTTGTGTATATACCTCTAGTAAATATTATGCAAATGTCGAAAATAAAAGCGAAATTCGTAAAACATCAAACAAGTTGAATTATTTTGGCTCAAAATCTCTAGAGAGTTACTTGAGGGGAGTTAAAAATATCGTAAAAAGCATTAGTAACGGACATTAACAAAATATGAAATAATTTTCGAGGTGATCAAGCAGCAAAAAGTCTGCATGATGCGTGCCTTGCATTTAGGTACACAGTACAGACTCACATAAAATGCCTTTCGCCTTTTGATGTCGCAATTTCTTGTTCAAACTGGAACAGATTAAAAACGAGCAAAAACCTAACATTGAATGAAACAGAACTTGATGGAGCAGCAATGGTGAAAGTGTGTTCATAAAATGCTTCCACCAAATGCTGTGGGAGAACGCAAAGTAAACAGAAACAATTCTGCACAATGTGCTATGTATATACAGAGGGTTATTTTAGATTTATTAAATGTTACAGGAGAAATGCGCATGTGACGCATACACACAGTACCTAGAATGGACAAACATTCATCAATCAAATATTGTGTGGGCAAATCATTGACTTTTATTACGAAACTAGTTCCCCACTCTGTCCCTACACTCCCAATACTCACAAAAGCTGTGAACAAACTTTGTGAACTTTAGGTTAAAGTTTAATGAACAGTGAGTCTAAAAATTGTTCATTTGTTAACAGTTCTCCCATGTATTAGCATTTATGGCCTCCGACGGTCCCTTTATGCCAGCAAGTGTCTAAAAGTACAATCCAGGTATCATCTATACACATTATGCGCCAAATGTATAAATACCTACCAAAATGCTCTCTGAACTCTGAACTATAACGGAACAAAAAGAAATCCACACATATGTAAATATCTGACAACACAAAGAAAGACCAACTGTGGTTACAGATGTGTAGTTGAGACAAAGTTATTTATAAATTATGTAGTGTTAAGAATCTGTCGTGACAGTAATTGTACATAGACGAGTGGTATCATGCACTAAGGTCACCTCTACCTCTACCCGTGGCATGTGTCATATATCCTGTAACAGTGGCACACATAGCACAGTTAGTTCCAATCCAACTCCAACAGCTAATGCATATGTACGAAACCAATTCTCCAGCAAGTCCACTATAGCACAAGAGCGGCTGTGAGTTCTACAAGTCAACTTTTGCTTTCTTTGTGCTGCATGGTGCTATACTTGACAACAAGATTGAATTGATCGCCCTAGAGATACACAGAGAAAGTAAAGAACCAACTCCCCGTAAAGTACCAAAGTACCGATTCCTAATACTACTACCATGTTATGTGTACACATGGGAAGCAGAAGGCAGCAAAGCAACAACACAGCCCTATAGTATTAATATAAACCTTTTTCTCCTTCAATTCTACACAGTTTACATACACATGCATAGCATACATCTCTAGGTACTTACCTAGCTATACATCTGCACTTATACACTCGATCTTAGTTGAAGCGCATACATACACGACATATATCCTCGTGCTATGTTGTACCTACATGTAAATGTTGGCAGTATGGTGCTGTTCTTTGTGATAAAATGGTTATGGTATGTATATGGCACAGTAAATGGTATATGGTAGTTTCGCTTTGCCTTTGCTTGACTTTGCTCTAACTCCGTCGCTATTTGCTTGCAGAGCTACTTGTCTACTTATCTGCACTTGGAGAAACGAAAGAACGAACGAAACGAGTGAACAGTTTCATCTCCTGGCTCTATAGTCCTCTCTATGTATTTAGTTCTCTTCATCCAGCAACCGCTGCTCACGTCACGATCTCCGATGACGTCAGTCTCTCACCCACACACACTCCGTGCCATTCGGGTATTACTATCTCAAGTACACAAAAGAATCTTGTTTTGTTCTTCTATCTCTCATGTATTTACAAATCCTTGCAGCCAAACTATTCTGCACTGAACTTCATCCGACTTGTCCTTATTTACTTTCTACTTTAACAATTATCATCCTACTCCTACTAACTAGACTAACAAACTACTAACTAACTAACTAACTATCTACTAACTAGACTAACTAGAAATTAATACTCATAGTATATCATTACATAATAGATTTTACAATAATGATAAGACAAAAGCTTCGCTATAATCCACAGAATGCTTACATTACTAATAGTCCCTTGTAATGATGCTGAGTTTAATTATTTAAAAATTTGAGAGCGATGACGCAGGTGAGCTTCCTTTTGTGGGTTAATAAAGTAGCATAGTAGGTATAATAGTAATTCAAAGTACAGTTGAAAGTACAAATACAATGACTAAAATTAACATGCACATGCATTCAAATAATATATAAAGTGCTATACAAAGTGCGAGTGTATATCTAGTAATGATCAATTATGAAGGGTAAGCCTCACACTCATAGAAAACGTAATATCTGTAATATACGATGACAATGAGCTCAGCGGATTACAAATTGAATTGACTGTGTTGTAGTTTGTGATAATGGGAGCATACGCATGAACTACTGATATCTTTGGTTGTTAAGAAACGATATATCATGTATGTTCAACGTATATACATACGTAATAAACAGATTGCCTGGAGATTAAGCACTAATATAATAAATGTCAGCTCACACAGAAATTAATCTTTGTTTAAAGAATGACGTTGGTTCACGCTAACCGCAAACAGGAATGCAGGCGAAAGCTAAATGTTATACTACACTATTTGTACGCAGAGAAATAGGAGATGGGATCTATAATTTTATTATGTCTTCTATACACAATATGCTGCAATTTGCAATAAAGTAAATGATACTATTATTACAGACACAGTGGAGTGCAATATGGCTATATGATAATGACAGGAGCAGAGATAGTAAATTGTATATATTGCACACATTGTTATTAATTGTATCTCTAATACATCGCATTCACATCAAGGCCTTGAATGAGGTAAGCACACCTTTCTTTTATACCATTGGAAGTTACATATAGGTGAAAGGCTTTTGCGTTGATTCGTTGGAGAAATTTATAAGAAAATTCATTTCGACTACTAGACATACTACAATGAATTGAATGGGTAGTTGATATAGATTGTCATGTCAGCTGTGTAGAATGTGGTATTGGTTTATTAGGAAAAAGAACGTTCTTCTACCTCCACCTATTTTCATTCACTTATGAAAGCTACGAAGGAAATGAAATATCTGGAACGCAAATACTTTTCCTGGAGCTGGTAGCTGCAGCCCTAATTTGGGAAGTAGATAATGGAGTATAGTCTACTTTGTAGTAGGCATGTAGATTTGTAGCACTATAGTTTTGCGCAAAAGTGAGTCAAAGTGTGATGCTCAACAACAAATGATATGGAATGCTATAGTGGAAACAGTAAATCAGTATGAGTGAACCCAGCATTGCACTTGCACGATTTGAAAAGAAAATTGTGATATGAATGGTGGTAGCGCACTTAAACGCAGTAGCACAGAAAAGAACAAAAGCAAAATGAAACTTGAATTCTCCATGCAGAAAGACAATAGGAAAGAAGGATTGCAACAACTGATTTATACACAAGAGAAAGAAATAATATAAAGACAAGACTAGTACAAGTAAAAACTGGTATGCACTGGTATAAATTGACTGCGAGATGTACCTATTTGTGTCCATGTACTACATCCCTATATTTCTGCACAACACACTGTCTTCGTCGTTTTTCTCATCTACAAATGTTATACACTCTACAGCAGTGCAGAAAATTTGAAACAAAAAAGGGAAGAGCTGAATTTGATACATTGCCTTGTAGACAACAAAACGAAGTTAATATCTCTACTATCTAGTTTGGCTCAATTGAATAAAAGATGGAATAAAGCAAGGGTAAAAATAAAAGCAAAGAGTTTTGCTCAATTCGCAGTTGGATTTCGAGAAAGCAAGTACAATAGGAAATAAATGGAATGTTAGTACTAATGCAGATTGCGTAGCGTAAGTACAGTCATGTTCTTTTGTTCGAACATAACATTGTGCAACTAAGTACAAGAAGAACACAAAAGACATTTAAATCCTTATTTTAAGAACTATAGAGGTCACCGGAAGAATAGAAGAGCATCTGTAGACGGATAGGCGAGAAGAATAGAGAATAGACATTGAAAGGGATGTAATGGTAAATGGAGTAAGGAAGCCGTAATAAGGAATGCATGTATAAATCGTTCGGCGTGAACTAGTCAGGAAAAGGAGATGAAGGAAGGAGAGAAATATCCATGCGAAAAAGAAGAGTGGTAGTAGCAGGAGGAATAATAGCAGGAAAGCAGAACAGCATTCATTTTAGTACACAGGCAATGTGTAGGAGGAAATCGATAGACGACGAAAGTTTGGAAAGGGAGATGAGACGTTTGCAGTCTTTTCACTCTCCCGTACTGCTGGGTCCCAGGCCCAGGCTGAAATGTAGCCGAGAATATAAAAAATGACTCGCTTTAAACTTATTTAGGTCAAGGATGCCTCTCTCTGGAATGGAGAGGCAAAGCCAGGCAAGTCATGTCATGACGACAAACACGGGTCTCTCTCAGTCTGGCTCCTGCTGCTGGATTCTGCACTCCAAAACACAACACGGTCTTTCTTCCACTTCCAGCCTCCACTCCATACTCTTCCTCCATCCATCCATCCATCCCACTCTCCGAACCCGAACTCCTCTTCTCATCCCACCCCAGCCACCAACACCGATCTTCTTTCCCTGCATCTTCCATACCCTTCCCATGTACTTTATACTTACTCTTACTCTACTTCCTTGCCTACTTTCTTGACTCTTGCTTCCACTTACACTATGTACACTCTCCCGATATACACAACCATTGCAGGGCGGATCATTATCATGTACATTCTCCACACTGTAAAACTATACGACATGGAGTATAAAGTGCAGATCCAGTCACAGAGAAAGATCCTTATGCTTTGCGACGCCGAACAAGTCAAACGGGTAGACTTTGGAGGTCTGGAGTGTGGAGCAGATTTAATTTCTATATGCAGGGCCATGCAGGACTCCTATAGGACTCATGTATACTTAGATACATCATATTAGGATGCATATAAGTAATGGAGCATTATATTTTATGTTTTATACGTATAAGGCCATGTATGTATGTGGATGGAGGAGAATAAGGAAAGAAAAGGATCAGCGGAGAACCAACAGAATAACACAGCTCCCCAAATCGATTCCTTTGGATGACCCACTTTGGTTCACTTGACGTTATTCGATGGCCTCTGTGTAACTGTTACGGCATTGCATTGCAACCAAGAACCAAAATATACAGCTGAACTGATTGTGGACCCGGACTGGGTGTGTGTGCACATAATATAATGCAATAATATTATATAGTGGAAAGGGAAGAGAAAGTCTTTGTAAGTAGAATGAAACTTCACAATGAAAGGATACGGCAACTCAAGGCAAAGGAGGGCACACATATAATAATACACAACTTTCCTTCCTTATATATTTAGTTGTCTTCATCTGCGACGTGCCCAGTTCTTTGCTATGGGATATCATCATCTTCCGACCCAATTCCGAAACGTTGCGGGTATAACACATAAAATGTAGCTAGGTAGGTATTATGGCAAGATCGTTATACACACAAATTCACACAATCATATATTCTATCCCATAATGTTATATATGCACATTGTCTTTGTAAGCTTAATCAGTACATCCTGATTTCTATATTGTTTCATCCAAACTTGTGTAAATGCTCTAATTGTTGTACATTATTATCCAATTATAATTTATGTAGGCACCTTCACAATATCTAACTATCTAACCCACAGTCATTCTTTCCCAACATTTGTTTGCGATTCGCAAACAGTTTTCAATAGAGTGAATTAATGATGCAATATTTGTGTTAAATGTAAAGTTTATTGTATTTCAATGACTTACCGGAATGGTGTTTGAATAATATGCCTATTAGCTCACACAAATGTGAGAAAGTAATTCAAGTTCTGAAAAGTGCTACGGAGGTTGACGAGACTTGAACAAGAGCAACTAATGCTACTAATCAGTGTGTTAATTATTAAGGGACAGTATACTACTTACATAGTGTGGAATGGAATGAGTGACTGCGTTATGCTAGTAATCAAATTAAAGCAAAGTGAGACGATTGATGAAGCTCATCATTTCATTGTGAATCTGAAAATCGAATTACCAAATGACTTTAGTAATGAGTATTTTATGTATACCTAGTGCCTAGGTCTATATCTGGCTAGCAACAATACAACGCATATTATAGTGAAAATAGAACCTGCCATACTACAATGACTACAAAGTGTAGCCTTGCAGGATTCTTAGAATTGTGTAGGTAAGTATGTATAGCAAACTAATTTAAAATAGCACTCATTATTTAAGCTTCGTTAGTGTCTCTACATCATAATATTTTATACAAACTTTCGCCATACTTTCTTTTATAATGCTATTGTTTGCCAATAATTATAGACTTTTCCTAAAATCGGATAATACATACTAGAAGAATAATAGCTGGCTGACGCAACTCAGAACAGTCTATTATTAGCATAGCAGCAGGAGATCGGATATAATAACCAATTAAATGCACTACTTTGATTCGAGAGTACTTTGAGAATCTCCTATAATATCTAATATCGAGCATCATCAGAATCGAAATGAAGCGTCAAAGGCAGTATTTCATACTAATGAATAGAGAGAGCTGTTTAGTGTTTACCTAGCTGCTTTATAATAAAATAAGGAATCATAAAAGCAGTTAGGTACATAGTTAAAGGATGAAATGTAAAATGTAATGTAAAAAGGATTTATAGAACGATAATAGTACAAAGTTGAGAGTTAAAGACTGAAGACAATATTGTATGGCTGCATGGAGAAAGGACTTTAATGAGAAATTGAGGAAACCAAGAAGAAGAAGAATGTAAGGAATTAAGGTCACAGAATAGAGACAAGAGAGCTTCTGTTTGCTAATAGATGTGGGGTGTAGGATTTGTTTGAACTGTGAACAACCAAACTGCCTAAACCTATAATAAGTGAACGATAGGCAAAAGCTATGGGACTCTTGTAGTATAGCTCTACATATTCCTAATATTCCCTGCTTATTAAATCTGTCAAAGGAAACTAAAGCCATAGAAAGTTCTAAGGACTCAGTCAGGATAAGAGGCGAAGCTCAAAGTTAAAGTAAGTCAAACAAACTGAACCAGTAAATAGGGCAACACACACACACCGAAATCCGCAGCATTATGTAGTGGTACTCAAAATGAGATAAAGGCTAGGAAGAAGAGACTTAAGCGAGAGGAAGCGCAATTAACCTGCAACTTATTCCGATGACAACTAATTATAAGTTTGTAATGAGTGGCTCTGGATACTAAATTACTGTATACATCAGCAACGGCTATCTTGCTATCGTATCGTATTCATTTAACCCACCTATAGCACAGATAGTTTAGCGGTACACAGGAATAATGTAGTAATGATCCTGTGTTGTGTATGTGCAGTCAATGTAGTGTAGCTACTGGGTAATTGGAATTGGAATTCATTAGCAAAGGAATGGATGGAACTTTCTGAATGGCAAGTCGAGGTTAATAAAGAGAACTCGTGTAAGTGTACCATCTGCGTCTTCCATTTTCCTTACTCAGGTAGTATAACGTTGATGGTAGGTAGTAGGTAGCTTATGTAGGTACTTATGTTTAGCTTTATGTCAATATATCATTCACTTCAATTATGTACTTCATAACTTAGTAATAAACTAAACACCAGCAATTCAGTCCATAGTTCATTTGTAAGATGTGACATAACACACTTAAAATTAGTAACTGTAAGTGCTACACAAGCAAAGTAAACTAGCTATGCATGTAGTGTAATTTTATATACAGTTAGATATAGATTTTTAAGTACCTACATACTTGGCCCAGTGCAGTCAGTGCAATGCAGTATTATGAAGTACTAGGCGTTCCATACTTTCCTTAACTCATTATATTTATATTATTATGTTTACTAGCAATTTTACTAGTCATGCGACAGTCATATAACTATCGCTTTACCTATTAACATAATCAACAGGGTAACAATATTGACATGATAGGTCGCTCAATTTTCTTTTACCTAGGATTACTTCAACTAATTTGCTAATTCAGTTTATAAAGCTAAATCATAGTGTTTGTTTGTTGTGTTTTGCTAATTGCAGTAGCTACCTATATGTACCATTATCCAAATACATTTGAATGTTCCTTGGATTTTTTCAGCCTTTAGTAAATCTATTTCAAACTTAAACCAAATTAGCAGTTAGAGGATGAAATTGAAATCGAATAATTAAGTAGTTTTACAAATTATTAGAGCGGACACTTCAGCTTTGAGGTCAAAATTAGTTTCACACGGGAAAGTAAATTGGAAGAGATACTAAATGTAAGTTCTGGATGTCTCTATATCCTATACAACACACTAGCATAATATTTTATAACTTAAAAAGCCATACATAGTACGACATGATCATACAATACTATTAGTGCCTCTGCCTACTGTAAAATATATAGCATTTGTGGGATGGTACGCTACGTTTGGTTTGATGCATTATGTTTGCTAGAATGATTCTCGAGACTTTCCATGACTCATGGAAACATTATCACACCAAATTGGAGTCAATGTTACTTGACAACTTATCATGTCATGTCAAGTCATGTAAAATTATTCATGTGTATATCTCTTTTAGTCTAATGAATTATCTGCAATGTTAAATACTTCATGTTAAAACGGAGCGAGCTATGTATAACCACAAGGTAAGGGTAAGACTGTTCTAGGTAATCAACAGTCTGGTCTGTCAAGTCAAAACCAATCACAGTTCTGAATCAAATAATAATAAGATCAACAGATCATTTGCTTAGGTGGGTGGCATAAAGTGATAAAAATTGCATTGACTTTCTTGGCCTTTCAAATGCCCTTTCATCGAGTCTTGTTATTAAACTCCTTTTGTCAGTGAAACTAATGATAATAGTTCAGAAGCCTTTTTCAAATCATCTGTTATTTCTGAATGCAGCTGTTGAAGAAAATTAAATTTTTTTGCTCTATTTATTTTTCAGTTACATATGCAGAATTAATGCTTCATAATACGATTGTAATATAGACTGTCTGGGTCCATAAATACTATCTATGCCTTTTCATTGATAATTTGTATAAAGAACATAATAAAAGGCTTAGATGGCTGGAGTAGTTATTCTTGATCATTACCTCACAAAAATCTTCGAATTTGTGTACTTCGAAGAAGTAATGAATTGGTCAATTGGTATTCTAATTCTCCCGACAAAACTAAGTTATAAGTTAATATATGATTTTCAATGATAATAATGAAATATTCAATTACATGAAGAAGCCTTCAGCTTAGTGTCTCTAAATAAAGTTCATGAATGTAAAAGTTATAATTAAACACTTATGTATATACAAAGGTGATTCCAACAAACTAAAATGATTTCGTTGTTTTGAGAGCCTGTTCATTAAATAGTTTACTAGTAATTAATTAATTACAATAGTTCTGGCAGATAACCCTAGTCCAAATACCACTGAATTTTCTAAACATAAAATGGTTGTAAGAAGCAAAAGCTTTGAAATAGGTAATTCTAATTGTACCTATATAAGTAAGAAATCAATGATTTAATCGACTGTTCCTTCCTACCTATATACTATTTTATAGCTAATTAGGAATATGAATGTTTGTAACATGCACTTTCAGCAAACAAACACAAGCTAACAAATAAGTTTAGACTGAGACTGCAAATCTAAATTTTCATTAATTGTAAAACTCTTAGTGATTACAATTTACATACAAACTAACTATAATAAACCTTGTCTACGTACACACAAGCTATCTTTTGCATTCATGTTCATGGGTAGTTGAAGATGAGACAAACAATGAGACATTATGAGACTATCTGAATTGAATGGTACAATGCAAACTTTGCAAACGTATTTATTGTTCAGTCATACACAATAGTGAAAGTTCTATTCGTTAAAGCATAGCTTATAAGTTTGCTAGATAGAGAATTTAGAGAACTAAAGAAGTACTAGAGACATAGACTAGTCAGCCTAGTCCACTACCAACTGCCAACATCGTCTCATGTAAAAGATTCTTTCTTAGGCAATACAAACATTGTTTGTGCAAACGCTTTGTAGTTATTATGCTGAACTCGATTATCTAACGTTCAGAAACATACACACATTTTGGTCCAAGAAGATTGAATTTTTGAGACATTTCACAAACCGATTGTTTGCTGCTCTTTTATATGGATGGGGGGGGCCAAGAATTTGAACCCACACACAATCACACACACAATCATCCGTGGAGCACTAACTAAAAGCTAAAGCCAAGACTTGCTAAAGAGATTTACAAAAGTGAGTTAGTAGATCCTGTAGTTTTACGTGGACTGCGTCATCTTATGCTACACAATGAAACTCAAGGACTGGATTTGCGAGTATAAAAGAGTATAGCTTCAACTCTATAGGTTTCGCAATTCCCAAGTTTAGCTGACTGGTGTGGTAGATGGTGGTGGCATCAAAAATGAGACTTTTTACTTGTAAGTTGTAACATATCAGAAACAAAATTCCAATGGCTTGCCGCATCTTGTATTGTGGAATGAATTGGTATTTTGAATGGAACCGTACTGCAAAGTTCATTTGTCAACGGCTTGTATAGAAGACCCGACGCCGGATCCAGGAAAACCCGTCCAAAATGAGTGAAAAAGGTTTATTAGTATGGCCGCTTGTATAGACAGTTAGACAGACGACCGTGTTAGAGGGAGGATATGTATGCATCAATGTACATTTTTACTGTTTTCACTTTTCACAATAGTTAGGTTACTACATATTCTCTAAGCCTATAGTGCATATAAATCCATTTTTCTCTATGCATTTAAGCTACGAGTAATTGATCGTACATATTGCATACAAATTTTAGGTATTTTTTGCTTTTTTGGCAAAATAACCTCTTTTTTGAAATTTGGGGGGGGGGGGCAAATACCTCTTCCCGATCAATATAACGATGGTTTACTCTTTCCCGAGTTGAGCAACGGTTATGCAAACCAGTTATTTTAAAAAAGAGATAAAAATTTATAAAAATTCGAAATATCCCCATGTGTATCCAACATGCTACTCTAAGAAATTTCATTCATGGGTACAATAGTGTTAGGAGAACTAGAATTTCAATAATAAGTTTCAAGCGAGTAAAATTATGTTAAATATATGTTAGGTTATAGAAAGTTGAGCAAATTAATGTCAAAATCATACAATGCATCAAATGTACGCGTAGTGCGAATTTTTTCAATTTTTTGCTTCAGAGAAAAATAACTTTTGAAATTTCGGCTGTGGGAGCAATTGCCCGTTTGCCCCCTCCCCTGAATACGGCTACGATGCTTATTTATGATAATTCGTAGTGGAAAAAAGGTGTACCTACAGACTTGGTCCAAAATCAACATAATATACCAAATGTAAATGGCAAAGCATTTACGTATTCTTTTAAATGTGCAAATTAGGTACAATAATAATAATTATTCTTTGCAGAAAAATAAATGAAAATACTTTTTTCACTTTGGGATACTAATTTAGTTTTAATCGAATTTCCTTCTCCCTGATGGGTGGTTTTACCAAAAAGCCTGTCTTGACTTTCATTTGATTTCATTGTTCTTTCAGATTGAGAAATCGATATAATGTTAATGTTAACCAACACAGAAAGTCCATCAATAAAAGAATGACAAAGGATGATTTGGCGTATCCAGGGGGCGGGACAATTGCCATGAAATCTGGAAAAAAGGTCATTTTACCAAAACAAAGTACATAAAATAGCGAATTTTATGTATTTTATATTTATTGGGATGAATTATTCGTACATTATTCAAACCAAGTATAACAGTTTGAAATTTTACTGCACTAAAACTAACTAAAACTGCAGCATATGCGGCTTAAACAGAAGATGTAAGAAACTTTAACAAAACAGTTATACATTTTTATGATAAAACTTGTGCAGTGCATGTTACAAGTGACACACAATTTCATACTCACTTTTACCTATAGACGCACCTTTCACACATAAATTGAATGAGGACATGAGGAGGACTTGTTTTATTTTATTTGAAAGGATAGCTGTCGACTGCCTTGTGTATTGGACATCGGGTGTGTTTTGTTGTTGTGTGTTGGATTTGCGAGTCGGATCTGTTGTGTGAGCCCTTGCCAACAAAAGTCAAAGTCTGCTCAGTCAGACTGATGTGTGTGCTACAGGCAAAGGCAAAGGCAACCACCACCACACTACTGTCAGTTGTCAGTTGTCGTAGCAGAATCGCGTTGATAACACGGTAACAGGGTTCGTAAAAAATCTTAAAAAGGTAAAGAACCTTTTGACGTTAACATTTTTACGACAGTTTTCTGTTAGTGTGGCAGTGGCAGTGTGTAAAAAGTGTAAATGAGAATCCTGAATGTTAGTTAGAAAAGAGGGAATAAAGTCAAAAGTTAAGTTCAAAGTTACATGTAACATTCGGCATTAGAATTTAGTTAAAAATTCAGTTTTTCATTGGAATGTTCAATGTTTAAGTTTGTGACGTGACAGTATTCTCCACGTAGTAAAGTGCCACCGTTTTAAAATTTAGCCATCATGACGTCTGTGTCCTCAACAGCAGCGCAGGAAGAAAAATTGGATCGTTCTGATCCGGACTTGAAATATTTGGTTGTGGATAGAAATGTTGTCAATGACCCGGCGAGTCAGGCAGAATGGACACAAAAGAGACTTGTGTGGGTGCCACATGAAACTTATGGTTTTGTTGCAGCCAGTATTAAAGTGAGTCATTTTTATGTGCATTTTAAACATTTTACTTTATATACAATGTACAATATTTAATTATCTTGCTAAAAATAAAGAAGTGCCTGTGTATATAAATATTTTCACGGGAGCTTTATGTACATGTTCCGCATGAAGTACATAAATGTAAATAAACAAGAAATTGCACTCTATACTTAACAGTCTTAAGTTTAGAATCATATGATAATGATAACATGGATTTCAGTTTTCTAAACAATATTTTTAAACCGTATCTTCCCCTTGAGAGGGGTGGGGCACCAGAAACTGAAGTTGATGTTTGTAGTTTCAGTTTCTGAAGTTCCATTTTAAAAAAATTATCAGAGAACGAATAAATAAATGAATAATGAAAATTATTGTCTCATTTTATATTTTGCATTTTATGCAAAGGTAGTCGTTTATTTTGTATACTATGTTTGTTTGCATACATTTTAAGGCGGAAAGGGGGGATGAAGTTGAAGTGGAACTCGTGGAGACATCGAAGAAAGCTTTGGTCAACAAAGATGATATTCAGAAAATGAATCCTCCAAAATTCGACAAAGTTGAGGACATGGCAGAACTCACTTGTCTAAATGAAGCTTCCGTCCTTCATAATATCAAGGATCGTTACTACTCGGGGCTTATCTATGTGAGTACATTAAACCTGATAAATAGCTTACAGTCCTCTATGCAAAGTCTGAATTTTGCGTCTAAAAACTGATAACAGCAAACAACAGCAGACTCGCACTAATACCTCTAAATAGCTTTATACTTTATACCGCGCTCATTCTACTTCGCTCACACACACAACGGTATAGGCGTATGTAATATTCACATCAACGGCAAACATATACCTACACATTTCGTTACTAATTCTCATTGAGTTGCAACAGTAGGAGCGGGGTGAAATAATCGGAAAAACGCGTTACGAGATGTTTAGATGAACCTTAAGTGTCGTGAATTCAAGGTCTCTTTCGACACACCCTATGTGCTCTACCATAATATTGAGCTGTACTTTCGGGGGTATGTAGTTGAATTTCTCTGTTCTGCAGTCTTCTTACAATGCGACCAGACCAGAGATTAAGTTCAACTCAAGATTCAAAGCTGCTCTTCATATGCATAAGAGACGAAGTGTGTAGAGGAATTTCTGGTTGTATGGCATCGTTATTTCGTTATGTCTCCTACATGTGTTTTCTACAATATTATATTACATGCTTGGTAAAGTGACCGTAACTGAATAGCATGAAAAGTATAATGTATTGTATTGCATAATATTCATTTACTTAACTTCAATTCAGATTTAGATGAAATTCACAAAGCTTTTTAATACACAGAGCCTACCTGCTACACACCTTACCTAGCCATGCCGACTCAATATTCACCATGGATTGTACACACATGGAATGAGAATATAAAATAGGTGTATACATGTATGTATGTACCCAATCCACTATTCCTTACTGCTTACTTGTATAATGCGGTATTATTTTGTAGATAGAGAGGTTTAGTTATAAGTACCCTTCGGTGTATATAGCAGGAAAGCATAATATATTATATGCTCCAAGCATTTATAATACATCCATGTGTGTACATACATAAGTTTACTCATAAAAACGTCCAGCAGGCCAGTTCTCATATTGTAGATGAGTCATTCTTCATTCAAGCATATCTGCTTTCTGTGTTCAGTGCATTAAACATTTTATACTTGTATTTGCAAAGCTAAAGCATTGCAGGTTAAAGCAAAATAGACAACACGGCACAACAGTTGTCGAGTTTAGTTTATGTGGAATGCTTACTTACATTTAGTGTTTAGCTGGTGTTTAGTGTTTACCAAGGTATAATATTATATTATACATTTTAATATATGTGAGCACCATAACCTAATCTGTTATCAGGGATATGTTATGTGAATGATGTTCTTAAGCGCACAAGTAGCAGCTGTATAGCGAATGGGATCTATGTTTTGTGCTCTCATGTAATTTGTACGTGATACTAAATGAAAAGTATTTTTGTCGAGCAACGAACAACCAAGACTTTCACCCTCACCTTAATATTTTGTGCAAATTTGAAAATTAAAAATTTAACTTTTTTAGTTTGAGTTTTTCAAGATTTTTACTTGAATAAGTTGCGTCATTCAAAGAACTCTTTTTATTATAGTAGAGGCAGGTGTCTTTTTTTACCAAAATGTTTGTATGTGATAATGAGTTGAAGTGCACAACTCTGTCATGATTATTTTGAAATCAGTACAGAATGTTTCTGTACAACCCCTATCCATTCCCTATTAAAGTAAAACAAAAATATGCCATTTCTCTTACAGAAGCTATGTGCAGACATATTACACATTTAAGTCAATATTCATTTTATCAATATCCTTATCCTTTTAGTCATATACGTATTTTACTGTTTCTAAGTGTGTATGATTTGTTTTATGTGTACCTGGCGTACCTATTATATCTAGCAACGAAGCAAGCAGACTAAGCAGAGTAATGACGTAATTATGAGTTATACGTGTAATTTTTATGTATCATCCTCAGACTAATGCAGTATGAACAGAAGAATGAACACAGTGATTCATGCAATGCAACACATTAGTAGGTACTATTAGGTACCATCACAAAGAGTTGAAAATATCTCTCTCTTTCGTTGTTGCTAGAGCTAGGTATTACTTAGTCAGCACTCCTTAAACTTCTCCACTCTTTTGTCATATCCGCAACCTCCAGGCCAAGAGGTATGACAAGCTGTGCATGCAATAAGTATGATATGCATGCATTAATGTTCGAGGCAAACTAATGTTTGCTGTTCGATTGTTTACATTTTGCAGATATTAAACATCAAACATATTATGCTGCCAGTACAGAATACATAGATATTTATACTACAGGGGAAAGTTTCAACAATGAGTCAAAGGCAATGTATGTAAATGACACAATTTTATATAGCGTATAACATATCCTTTTAGGCATTGTCATATTTTGCATTTCGTTACTGCTCTGCTCTCTCAACTCTCAAGTCTGTTTTGACCACTTGAGTTACTTGGAATTGGAAGAGCAGAAGGAAAGGAACAAGCAACAAAAGCCAGCAACTCATAATTTTTGCTGCATGTGTAAGTTGAATGAATCCTAAATCGATGACTGCTTAAACTAATTTCTGATGACGAGACGATGTAAACTCACACACAGTGCGAAATTGTTTGCTGATGCTGATGAGACAAGAGAAGATATTATTCTATCTGGACTTCTTTTCAATGTTTATATTGATGATTTGTCTACACAACTGTCTAATACTAATGTTGGCTGTAAT
>JAQFYB010002012.1:0-27660 GCA_034694085.1 Pogonognathellus longicornis | reverse complement strand
CAGATTTTTAAGCATGACATAACCTTCTAAAGCGACATTATTACACTGTCACCCTAGCTACTTCTAAAAACCTTGGACCATACTATATGCATTTATGCATAACTCTACGACACTGTAAGACACCTAAAAAGGTGTCGCAAGATACCCCAGAAAGTGTCTTAAGAAGTCCCAAAATGTCTCAAGACACCACAACAACTGACGTTACCTGCTTACACCTGTTTTACTGTAGTTTATTTCAGTTAAGTTAGTGTTGATATTGAAACAGCATTACCTATTTAAAAAAGATAATTCAATTCATTGCACCATAGCTCAAGATCATGTAATACGGATTCTGACTAAAACTGCATCAATCTATTAAATCACTTCCATTTTGAGTTTGAAGTTTGAACATTGAATAATTATTATTGAATGTTCAAACTCGACGAGTGTGAGTGGTGAGTGAATGCAAATGTCATTTCATTAAAGTTGAAAGTAAAACGTTAGGTTAAAGTAAAAAAAAGTGCAAAAGAAAAATAGATGGGTAAAAAGATTATAATGATCTATATTTTTAAACTAAAATTGCAGGTGTTCGAATGTTGGACGGTCCAGTGAGTGATCGAGTGGAAGGATCAGCTTTAAGTTTTGCTAATGACCTTGTGCACATTTATTCTGCCTCTTGGGGTCCCAGCGATGATGGCGAGACTGTGGAAGGTCCCGGACGATTAGCGCAAGCGGCTTTGCTTAAAGGAGTTACACACGTAAATTTTTTGATTTACAGACATTTCCTTGCAAATCCCTTCAGTTGTTTTCTTTGTCTCAAATCTATACCCGAAATGAGCACTAAGTACTAATAATTAAATAAATAAAGGTGCATAAGATTTCGAATATTGTTTTATTTTATACGTGATATGAAAATAATGAAACGTTTGTCTTGACAGGGTCGTGATGGGAAAGGCATAATTTATGTATGGGCATCTGGAAATGGTGGCTCCAAAGGAGACTGTTGCAGTTGTGACGGATATGCATCCAACATCTTCACGTTGTCTATAGGAAGTGCATCCGAATCAGGAACTTTTCCATGGTATGGAGAGAAGTGTCCGTCTACAATGGCAGTGACATATTCAAGTGGAGCGTACACTGACCAAAAAATTGTAAGTATATACCTAGACACAGACGCAACTAGCTTTTGCATTTACTTATAACTATTATCTGTGTTGAAGCAAATCCAAGAGACACTAAAAACCACGAATTTTTTGCAATTCACATTAAAGGTAATCATTATAATTTTTTTTAAGGCAACAACGGATTGGAAAAACGATTGCACTACTAGTCATACTGGAACATCAGCTTCAGCACCGTTGGCTGCTGGAATCGTTGCATTAGTATTGGAAGCCAAGTAAGTCCACTTACTTGGCCGAAAAAACCAATTATTATTATTTTTGCTATTAATTGAGAATTGAACAGTAGGTAGTGATTGTAGCCTACTAAAATCCGCTCGGTGTACTATCTGCAGAGTGGAGATACATAAGAGGATAAGTTCGGTGCATTATTTATTTTTTGGGGATGCAGTTGAAGAAATGGGCTTTAGAAAAGCTTATGAGATTATATCATGGCTACTGTTGACTGCATTTTATAACCTTGACTTTTGCAGCCCCAAGTTGACATGGAGAGATGTACAACATTTAGTAGTGTGGACATCACAGCCAGGACCATTAATTGATAATCCTGGATGGAAAGTCAATGGAGTGGGCTTTCATTTCAATTCTCGTTTCGGCTTCGGTCTAATGGATGCATATGGGATGGTTACAACAGGACTTAATTGGACTACAGTTCCACAACAAAGAACATGCAGTATCAAAGCAAGTGAATTGTAAGTACTCTTTTATCTATGCAACTATAGCTTAAAATCTTGATAATAATCCATAATCACAACTAAGCACCACGAAAATGAAGTTAGAGGCTTATTTGTAAGTAAATACAAAAGAATTATTAGCCCCTTTATATGTAGGATATAATTTTTCCAAAGTTGTATTTCATAAAATTGTTAGTAGGTATTACGTATAATATTTACATAGGTATCCTACTTTAATTTTAATCTTCTACCTGTGTGTACTTATATTAGTGCTAGCCCAAAAAACTGAATCTGGCTTACAACAACCCGCCTCAAACCACAGCATGAAAACTAAATAAGCGTATGAAATAATGTAGGTATATGATAAAGCTAACTTTTAGCTAACCTAGGAAATAATTGGACAAATGAATTTTATCTCGTAACTTTTGTTCTACCAGCTAAATATTCAAAATTGCTGTGGATATGTAAAAGCCGATTTTCTATTTATTCCTCTAATCAATAATATGTCTCAACTCTTGCATCGCTATTTCTTGCACGTTTTCTGCAACACCTCGAATTAGGATATTTTCAGAGGCATTTTTAGGTTTTTACTGATCTTGGTTGATTGCCTAAGAAATGATTGCATGTTTTTAGGCTTCTTGTAAAGATTAATGTATACGCTCTTTCATAAAACCCAAAATCTTTCATTGGGACGACAATTAGGTAAGTTTGTAATGTTATATGCTACAAAATGTACTTTACTTTGACATTTCAATGTCAGTTTTCCGTATCCCACTTGACTTTGGACTTGATCTTTTGACTGTTTAGTCATCGGGGTACAACTTTTTTCACTAGAGCCAACATCAACAGTTTCTGGACTTTCATTTTGGATAAATATTTGATGGGGGCATTATTCAGTTGACTAGTAGCAGAAGCTAGGGTAGTAGAAGGAGTAACCTGAAAATATTTTTCAACTTTTTGAAAAAATGTTTACATAGGCTTATACAATAAAAGATTCTCTTTCGAAATGTGTATTTCCTCATAGCCCTAACAGTCACCTTACAATATTTATTTCAAACCTTAATGTGTCTAAGTACTTAATACTAGCTTAGCTTCTTAACTATAACGGACCCTAGGTATGTACACTTGTAATAGACAACCTGTTTATATACTGTAAAGACATTTTAAAATAATTTTCAATAATTTTATAATCGTAGTGGTTCAAAAGCAAAGCTATTACCTAATTGTGGAGAATCACAAAAATGCTTCCCCGATATATTTTATATAATATCTTTTATATGATTTTTTTTACATATTTAATTTTACATCTGTATTACTCTTAACTTACGAAACTCCATTTTAATATTCTCAGTAAAGGAGTTTTGGCAGTTAAAGTGATTAAGAAACTTGTAAGCATTTAGCCACTTCTCAGTAAGTTTTGAGCTCCAATATTGCACAGCTTAACTTAAATTGGAGTTCTTAAGTGATTCCAGGAACTCGTTTAGAGTTTAGTAACATAGACCATATTTTATTTGCAATCAGCTCATACAACTAGGAAATACATGCACGTTTATAATCGTATACAAAACCTGTAATAGATATGTTGAAATAAGAGTTAGTTTTACTAAGATTTCAAACTAAAATACGTCATGCTTTCATAGCTGTATTTAGAATTCTAAAATGGAAAGCACAAGGGGTTCAAACGGGTTAAAGAGGTAGGAAACGGGCACAGCAGCCGAGCCGAAGGAAACACATTTGTTGCACATAAACATTTTCTGCCAAGTGGAAAGCTGGGGAGGGGGAAGTGTCAAAATGTAGAATGTAGATACAGAATTCCCAGAATACGCTCTTGTAAATGTTACTCACCCAGTTTAGACTTCTGTCTCAATTGTTTTTCAATGCAACGTGAAACACAATACCATTGCAGGAATTCGGATACAACTTTAGTGTTTAGGAAAGATGAGACAAATAAATACCTGACTACTTGCTATTTGTGTATCTATATATAATTCAATATAATAGAAATGAAAAGCGTATTATCTGTAAGATACGCAGGACAGGTATAAAAGGATGAAAAAAAAGTAGATTGTGTGTGCATTTTGTGTGATAGTGGTGGATTTTGCTTGAAGCTAAGACGTAAGGGGGGAAGTGAAAACGTAGTCAGACAAGTCAAACTTTTTGGAGTAATTGAATAAAAAATAATTTAGTTCTTTAGGTCTTAACTCTTAACTGAGTTTTTTACTTAGTTTACCGTTTGTGTGTAGATCTTCGAAGGTGATTGACCCATCGGAGCCGAAAATAGTGGAGTTCATCAGTAGCGCATGTCGAGGCACTCCAAATGAAATCAACTTTTTGGAACACGTGGAAGTGATCTCAAATGTCCGGTACAGCTCTAGAGGATCTCTGCAAATCGACCTCACGTCCCCTCAAGGTTTCCTTTTTATCATTGCCCATTTGTTTTACTTACGCGTCTTACTCGCTAAAATTCCATTTTCTTTCTCCCTTTCATCCACAACACTACCCGGGAGTTTCTAGTTCACTGTCCTGTTCCTGTCATCATCACAATACTTTTGCTTTGACTTCTTTTTATTGTTCTTCAAGGTAGCCATTGCTTACTTACGTGTTGATAGATTTCATGTATGTATGTACTTTCTATGATGTATTCCTTTCACTCGTATATACAAGTGCACTGCAACTGTAACACTTTCTTTATAACTTTCCCTTCACTAATTTCACTTTCTACCTCTTTTGTTGTATTTATATGAAGCAGCTGCGTTTCCAGGATAAAGAGTGTGAATGAATTCTTATGATTAGTTCTCAGAAGAACGGTGTACTGTGTGATGCAGTTATGAAAAGTAATAGTAGAATAATATCTGATCGTATCCTTTATAACATTTATGAGTGAAAATGTGCACCTCAGATTTCCTGGAATTGTTAATATCAAAAAGCTAAAAAATTTCAGAGCTTTGTAACACATATGAACGAAGGTTATGAACGTATCCAGCCAACTGTTTAAGCCTACATAATCGTTATTATCATGATATGATGATGAAAAACGTAAGTGTCATAATGCCACGTATTCTCATGTCTGCTCCAGGAAGCGGATCATTAAGGCTCAATGTGTTACACACATAGCAGAGGTAAACACAAGAAATATGCTGAGGAATTTTCATTAAATTATATAATAATAATTAAGCTGTATGCATTGGAGAAAGTGTTACAATATCCACATAGATTTATCCGTGTTCTTGTTGTATCTTACTGTTGATATTTTATGCTATTTGAAGACCAACCCATAACATGAACTAATGCAAAATGTAATTGCAATATTGTCTATATAAATTAGCGAAAGAAAGTGTGAACTGCATGTGTAGATTTAATTGCTAACAGGACACATTGTACAAATTATTCAGTTCCCGCTTGAAAATAAATGAATCCTGAGAATTTTGTTACAAATTGAAATATAGATACTTACAATGTCTAACTGTTACTAATAACTGTGAAATATTTAAAAAATTTGATATTTCTACTTTCACTTTTATACACTAATGCTTCTTGAAAGGGTTCACATACAGTTTCTTACCTTTTCTATGCTATCCTATAATGTTTTGTAAGTAAGTACGGCAAGCTTTGATATCAGGAACATATTCTAGGTATATGTTATCGACGACAGACGTATGTGTGCTAACGTGATTACCTTTTTCTCAGGAACCAGAACTCGATTACTATTTCCAAGAAAGCGAGATGTGTCCGCAACAGGATTTTCTAATTGGCCATTCGTTTCTGTTCACACATGGGGAGAAAATCCATTCGGGAAATGGATATTGAATTTAACGGATTCTGTAAGACAATCATACATGCTATTTGAAAGTTCTTTATATCCAGAGTAATATATATACATAGTACATACATATTATAGTCTGTAATTACTACCTGGTATTTTATATATTTTTAAGACGTGACTGGAAATTAAGTTTGTATGTGGTGTAATTATTGGCAGACCGGTGATAAAGAGCATCAAGGGGAAATGGGTGATACAGAAATAATATTCCATGGAACATACGAGAAGCCCAACCACATGTCTCTTGGTCCCAGGGTGTATCCTCAAGAGTACAAAAAGAAAAGTCTCATTCCTTACCCGGATCCACGGGAGAAACCTTCAGAAAGACTTAGAGCTATTTTAGAAGACATTGACTCTTGGATGATGAATTAAATGCATACACAATATTTTACAATTTGAACAAAATTCAAAATTAGTTATATACCCGTAGAGTTCTTTTACAGAAAGGTGGTGTTTTTATGTCTTGATAAAATGTATTTACATTTTTGAGTTCTTATTTTACGAATTGAAATGTGTTTACTAGTGATACGCTGTATTTTAGTATGTACACTTAAGTTTTAGACAGTTAATATAAGTTCACATTTTGTTTAGTTAAAATCGTTTTGCATATAACTCTGTATATTTTTATGCATCCCGTACACAATAAGTAATAAATATTCACTATTGTATGCATTTACACGTTTAATTTTACAATTCCCTGATGAATGTACCTTGGAAATCTAAGTCAATATTACTAGTAGCAGAGTAAATAAATAATCGTGCTGATAATAGTAAATACTGAATTATCATTAACTAAAGATAACGTAATAAAAAATAAAACTTCACCAATGAATGAAACATTTTTCATTATTGATTTTTGCAATTTTTATTGACATTTAAAATCTCATATTTTAAATTCCTTGTTTAGGATTGTGTGTAGGTAGTATTGAAAAATCTACATGACTAATTAAGTAAGAGTAAACTGATATGACCTATGATATTTTAATTAGTAGTAACTTTAGGTGGCGGTTACGGCTAAATTACTTGGTAACAAAATATTTCACGTCAGCACTCTCAAATTCTTATTTAGCACTAAGTAGATTAAGTTGTCGGAAATACTAATAAAATTTACTTTAATAATTATTAATACTTTAATAATTCACTAAAGTAATTAATTATACTTAGGCATTATTTTTATGAACCAACTATTTATTTTATATGAGTTTAATTATTACGGATCCTCTATGCATATAATATAAGACTTACTAGACTTATCGTTTATAGTAATTATTTTTATTTATTTAACTGTACTTATTAAGTGTAGCATTAGCACAAAGCAAAATCTTAAATGTAGCAAAGCAAACCACAAGTAACATCGGTTTCAAGTTCAAAGTTACATTAATTTGTGTGTAATATTTACATAGCTAATTAATAAATAGGCAAAACTATCAGTAGTATACATATTTATAGTATAGTAGCAGAGTAATATTATATAAGAGTAATATAGCAGTAATAATGGTGCTTGCATCAGTAAAGTAATCTTCGCAATATTGTTAGATACATTTAAAGTAGTATTCATAACATCATAACTAATAACATATAGAGTAATCATGATTGGTTGTTTCTTTGTGTTCATTCATAATTATATCATCATATTACTTATAACATTACCCTTTATCCGATGTCCAGGACAGATAAAGTCTAAAAGTCCCAAAAATACAAATACAATAATAATAACTAACAAAATTAAGATGTGAGTCAGACTGCTGACATTTTATATGATTACAAATTACAACAATTTATTTATTTTAAGAGTAAGTAATAAGCAGTATAACGATGTTGACATTGTTTCCTAATATTATCTTACGATATTTCGTCGCTTGACTGTAATAATAATTCCGTCGAAGCGATCGAGGGTGCATTTAGTTGCTAACAGTTGACTGACTGGCTCAAGGTAATTTGGTTTACAATTGAAATCTCACCCTACAGTCTCTACAAGTGATTACTTATACTCTACCATACACATTTTTACTTTATTACCTACTTACTAAAGTTTTTACCATTGCTACTTATTTACTACTGAAAAATTGCAGTTTCAAATTGACTTGGATGCTTCCACATTTTATAGAAGTGTCGTGGATGCATTTTAGTACAAGTCAAGTCATGTATGTTTATTTATGTTATGCAAGTTTTGTCACAAAAGAAACTAGACCGTAATTTTTAAAGAGCTTAGAATTTATACTCCTACATAATATTCAGCCCACAAATGTTTTGTACCTTGACACATTATTTTTAGGTAGTATTTTTATGCAATGGCACCAAAACGTATGAGGTGGTTGTAAAAAATACATAAGAGCAATATTAATTCCTACATTCGCCCAGATAAATTAAGTTCTCAATTATTGAGGTTAATAATTATGTGTAGAGTTATTAGCACATACGGCTATATAAAAGATGTCTATACAGGTATACAAATTACTAATTATATCCTTTATGCGCTCATAAAGGCAAAAAGACGGAAATTTCTTAAACTGATGAAACTAATAAATAAAAACACTTATATACTTACAACAGTAGTACTAATGTCATGTAAAGGCATGGCGGATACAATAAAACTTTGGGGAAAGACCTGTAATTAGTCAACAATGGAAAAAGATCCCTGATATCCGAAAGTAAAGGCTGTTCCCGACGATTAATGATATTATTGTACTTTTGTACATCCTTAATTTAATTCCCTAATCCGTAACAAGTGACTACAATCGGATTGTATTGTTTAATGCATCTTAATGTATTGAACAAGCTTTTCTCAGAAATCTTCATTCATCACCCAAGCTGCAGAGATAGTTTCACTTTAATTACTGCTGTATATATAACTATAAACGATACTGGAAACTAATGGTGAATAATACAACACTAACTACTATTATTAGTATTGGCTCTTTTACAATGTCAATATTTATGTTTCATTGTCATTAATAGAAAAAATATATCTAGTTAAACGCTAAAACCCGGTCTAGTTACTTTTGTGACACACTTCTAATCAGAAATATTGTATTTACAGTAAACTTACTTCCCCTTCAGTTTAGCTAACACATACTAAAACGAGTTTAGCTTGTGAGTTTCGATCGTATCCTTTATACATTCATTGTTTTTTAATAAGATCATCAAATAATGACCATAGTCACAAAACCACCACAAAGATCTTACAATATATTATGGAGAGTTATTTAGGATGGTAAATAATAAGATTAATTGCTAAAATTAAATCTTAATGATATTTTGGTTCTTGATAATATTTAGTTTGTGTATACGAACTATTTATGTACCTACGCTTATTTATGTAGACGATTTATGATCTACTAGTCTAACAAATATCTAGCACACAATAAACGAACGACAAAAACAAGGAAAACGGCAGTCATTGGTTTAAATCAAAGATAGGAAGGATATCTACACAAATTAGGGTTTATTTCCTTATTAGATTAATCTTATCGACGTATTTTCTTCATCTTTATTCTATATGTTATATTAATAGTAATTAAGAGTGTTAAATATAACATTATGAACGGGCATGCGTTTTCAGAACAAACTATAGTACTGTTCACCGTGAAAAAGACTTAATTGTAGGTGTATTCATGTGGTGGTCTGCTAATGAATTTAGTTTACATTCTTCTGTACGGATGGTAGCTAGACGCTTGACCAGGCGCTGAATAACTGCCACCACGCTGTGGTCCAGGTCCGCCATAACTGCCGGCTGCAGTTGCTTCCGCTGTTCCATAACCGGTTGTAGCTCCAGCTGCAGCTGTAGAACAACACAAAACACATATTTAGTCAAAAATTCCCCTCCTACCACCAGTGCACATACACACAGTCAAATTTCCAAACTAACTTTGCCAGATTTAATATCTGAACTAAACTAGTCAATTTAGGCTATTAATATTTTCAAAAAGCAAACGAAAACATTTAGGAGATGCAAATTACACGGCAAAGTTAATCTGGAAATATTTGACCTGAGAAGCCACATTAAGCCACAGCGTCAAATTTTCTAAATTCCAGTCCAAAACCTCCAAGGGGTCTCTATGTAAAATATCAGAGCACCGGAAATTTCAGCTGCACACATTTACCCCACCAATCATTCAGGGAATTTCTTTGGTTCATAAACTAATAATTTATTTGTATTCTATTCTAAACATACCATACGAGCTACAGTACTTTACGAAACATTTACATTACACTATATAGAGAAGTAATTAAGCGTGCACACGAAATGCAAATCCTTTATAGATTTCTTAATTACACTTTATCACAAGTAATTAATAATTATAGTATCAAAATTTAGAGTTACACTACCCGATTATTTTAATTAATCCTAACTTATCAGAGTAATTTAGCGGTACGTCGTTTACGGTACCTGAGAGACTAGATTATTACAGCTAGACACTAATTAAGTGAAAAATATCCGTCGTGCATAGAACGAACAATCATCATTCCTTAGTCATATTGATTAGTTCGAGTTCGAGCAAATTCTAAACCATAAATAGTAACCTAGAAAGTAAAGACTAGTATTTTACTTATATTTAATAACGTAAGTAATATATTATTTTGTATACACTAAGAATATTTTCAATGTAACAGCTCTTTGCATCCAGCGTGGTTGAGCTTAGCATTTTAATCATTTTTTTTCTAAATTTTATCTCAATGCATGTTAAAAATTCTATTAGTTATACTAAACTTAACTATTTATCATACTCCTGTTTAATTCAAGAGCGCATCAGAGGACAAGTTTCTTAGCTAAATTACTTACGATTAACTTAAAATTATTGACTACAGATTAGTTTAATATTATTATGATTATTCTATTTCAAGCAATATATCCCCCACATTGATGAGCATACTTAAAAGTAGTCATACTCACGTAAAAGTACCATAAAAATAACACTATCGTAAATGGAGAATACGGCTGTCAATATTATTCAATTAATAATTTTAGTATTACTCACTTCCACTAAAACTTGCTAACAACATGCACACTGAATAAAGGCATAACCTCTAAGCTAAGATCATTATTGTAATGTATGGAACGAAACACGTAACACAAATACCACAAAGGCTGAAGGCTAATTTTTAATTGGCAAGGCAAGACAATACACACACAAATTAAATATTATGTGAAAACTAATCTATGTATAAGTAGACTAAAGATTCCAGCAGACCACAAAAAACCATTCCGTTATTCAATGACAGTAAAATCAACAACCTTACAATAATAATGAGCTATAAAAGTAACTATTAGACTCGAAGTTGAGCTTCGTGAGTAATTTGAGTGCAACAAAGCTAAACCAAACCATTACTCCATCAAACTGCAGAATACCAACACAGGGTTAAGCTTGTTTTCAGTAAATTAGCTCACCAACAAGCTGACAGAAAATATTATTATGATACATAATTTGACAATTTCTAAACTAACAAGAACAACCAAGGAAAGGGAATCACCACGCAGTAAGTAGTGAGTAGCGTAGCCAACAGCCACAGAGAGATGACACAGGAGGATGGGTACTCTGTTGAACAAGGCAAGGCTTCTAGAGACACGGCGAGCACGAGGTGCGGCATAATAAGGCAGTTTGTGTATGAAAACATTTAAAAACTGAAAAAAACTGGCGGAGAGGTCATGTAAATACAGAACAGAATGCAATAATAAATATATTGTCTGATGCCAAAAGTATTTACAGGGAGAAGAAAAATAATTCATTTGGAGAATTCGGGATTGGAATTTATATAACAATTAATTCAAATACTGCACAGAGAAGTGTAGTAGTGCCATTCATGATAAATTGTTTTTAGTGAAAACGTCGCTGTGGGTCGCGTGGAACATTTGATTTTCGTCAGGTGGATTTTTTAGTATTTGTATTGATTGTTTGTTTTTTGTCGTAGTTGTATTGTAGTCTGACCGTAAGCACGAGATGGTCCATAGGCACCCGTGGTGGTGTCTTGAGGAGCCTGTGTATGAGTGTATCCCGCCGAAGAACCGTACTGAGGTTGAGGAGTGGAGTAGGGATAATTGGAAGCAGGTTTTTGTGGTGTCGGAGCAGCTGGTGTTCCAGGAGCTGCAGTCGGCGTCGTCCCTTGACGCCCATACAAGTCTGCCCCTTGTGGGGTCGCTCCACCGCTTTGCCCATTTTGTCCCATAGTGTAGTTCCAATTAGCTCCGTAACTACTCTGAGGAGTTGTACCTGTAGCATCCCATCATCAATTTTTGGAACTCATTATACACAGTACCTACGTACGATTTCTTTATAGTTGTCCACATCTACTGTCTCTTTATATAATAACAACCAACCTCCTACTTTAAGTACTTTAATACCTAGCCGCAAAACTAAAAATGGATTTTAACATCTAACTAAAGTGTTAAAAATGAACCTAGCTCAAAAGGGGACCAATATTCCGTGAGTGTTAGCCAAACAATTAATAGTTCTATTCCATCTACTACAGCTGTAATCATAAAATGACATTAACTTACAAGTTAATTATTAGAATTTGTCATTTGTAAAAGTAACTCTTTTTAGTGTATAATTTAATTTCCACTACGTGTTACCGGGTTAGGTGTATTATCAATAATTAATTCTAATTTAACATACACTAAAGTAAGTTTTACTATTAATACTACCAACTACTGTACTTGTAGTAGTTATTAAGCTTCAATATTTTAGATAGAAATATTGTAACATTAGAAACTTCGTCTTTCGAATCGTGTGAATCACTGATTCTGCAATTCTGCTTACACACATTGAAAATATGCAGTAAGCTCTAAATCGCCAAAATAAAATTCAACAATCAATATTCATTTACGCATAAAAATATGTAAGACAGCAACAGTCAATCAATTCAAAATCGTCACACGATAAAACAGACAGAAGTTGGAGCCAAACATCCCAATCTCATAAAATAAAGGGAACTAAACTATATAAGACTAAATTACACGGTACTGTCATCGTCAAAATAATCATAATATAACTTCTTTGTTTCTTAATTTCATGAAATAGTCCTTCTCCTTCATCGAAAATCTAATTGCGAAGGTTAATTTGAACCTGCTTGGCGTACATACACAGTTACAGCTTACCTTCATCTCACAGCAAAATATAAAACGACAAAACAATAACCAATGTAAGCACGTAGTGCATGCATGTATGCATCCATGCACTAAAGTCTAATAGCCATTAATAACTCTTATTCACTATTCTGTTAAGACAAAAAATGCTACAATAATAATGCTGTGGGTTTCTTCCTGTACACCTAAAGATCATTTAATTTTCTCTATCTCAATGCATTCGCTGTGTAGCAGAATTGGAAGTTTAAGTAACTAGAAATCATACTACGACAGTACGACAGCATGTTGTCTATTAATAAACATAACGTGTAAATGTACAGACTAGGAACTACGTAAGTAGTAACTGGTTTTGGAGTACGTAAACTGCAACTTATAATAAGAACTAAAATTAGTGGCTCCGACATGCCTTACAACTATGGAGTAAGGAACTTATCTTTAGAATTTACACTAGGTACGTAAGGTACAGTAAAAGTAATGTAGCTACATACTATATTTATCATATCACAATCCTCTATGCGCTCTCCTATTCAGTGTACGTATTAAGTAATTTAGGAATAGTTTGTGAGTATGTACGTCGGGAGTAAAGGTTGTAAAAACTAATAATTTAATTATTACAGTCTACTGTCACCGACAACTATCTCCTTTAGGTTATGGTCAATAAATATTAATGTGTGGTTATTATATTGGGAATGGGAAAATTAGCTTTCTACAGATTGTACAGATCAGTATTTGATATTCATAAGGGACAAAGTTGGATTTCTATTTTGAATCCTGCTTTTGTATTAACATAGACACTGTACCTAAAGTCATTACCACCAAATTATAATTACTTATATATTATGAAACTAAATATGAAGCCAAATCTACATTTTATTGGGATATGTATGACTTATTGGTATGTAGCCTACGACAAAACATCTGATCCCCTCAACTCAATGGATACCCCAAACGAACAAATGAATGAAATGGTATACTGTGGCAAAATGCAAGCAAATCAATAAATCAGTCAATAAACAAGTTGTTTTTGAACCAAAAACGTCCCAAAAACTGGGAGCCGCACGTTTTAATCCTCCATAAAAATGCACAATCAGAGAAGAACAAAGTCAATCAATAAGTAATCGATATATTTATAATAATGATAATAATAATAACGATAATAATAATAATAACGATAATAATAATAATGATAATAATAATAATTTAAACAACTATCATTCATCAATTATGAGTAAAGGGATCAAATGTTTTGACACAATATAGTGTAAGTGGTAAGAGTTATTAGAATTGTAGTATCATAGTAGTAGTAGTTAGGAGCAAGGGACCTCATGCTATGGAGAGTTGGCCGTTAACTTAACGATAAGAAAGGAGTGAGATGACCAACCATTAATATACAGTGGCCACAAACTTGCTTACATTTAAAAAGCAAATGCTAAAATCTCTATAGCATGAGGTCCTACGGTTAGGAGTATAGTAGGTTAATAATAATAATTCATGTATAACTTTATGATTTGTTGGTTTGTCTGGGTTGTTGTCACCTACTTTAGTTGTATCTACTAGAATTATTGTACAGAGTATTGGCCCGCTCACCGTAGCCGTAGCTCTGCTGAGGAGTCGCTCCATAGCTGCCCCACTGAGGCATTTGCTGTCCTTGGGACGCTTGTGCAGCACCCCACCCTTGGTAGCTTTGACCACCACCAGGGTTGTATCCTTGAGGTGGGTACCCAGACTGTTGAGGAGGGGTTCCCCAGCCTTGGTAGCCTTGCATCATTCCTCCGGGTGGTCCCATGTGACCCATTGGATTCCCCATCTGTAATTACAAATAGTTGGTCTTCAAAAACACGATCGCTTCAAAAATATTAGTTTTGAAACCAAACACACACCGAATGGTTACACAAAACTTATTATATATAAATAAAATATTGTGACTACAAACTACAAATGTTTACAAAAACAACAAAATGGATTTACATCACTAACCATGGCACCCCATCCAGACTGTCTTCCCATGCCACCACCTCGTCCATCTCGTGGCTCTGCTCGCTTGATCTCAACCTGGAGAAAGTATCACAACCAGTTAATTGATACATTTAGCAACTTCAAAAGTATATTATTATTGGTAACCTTAACATTAATTCTAAGAGAATAATGATAAGGCTATCAGGATCATCACTAACTAATCTTACAACAAGGCCTTAACTGACAAGGAGTAGAATTATTCGAAGCTTTTCTTTACAATAACATTCATAGCAATACACTTATTAAGATACTTGTTAAACGTTAAGTGTGAATCCGTTTCCTCAACGAAGACTTATCTTTACAGTAGTAATATTTATAGTATACATAAATATTTAAATATTACTTATCAAAATTAATATTTATCTTAGTTGAAGCGAATTTAATATTTTCGAATAAACAGTATTGTAATAAAAGCAATAATCGTTATTATCGTCTACATTTCAGTTAATTAACGGTAGAACTAACAATCAACATGCCTAGACGCCTCTGCTGACAGTCGTCAGTCCAAACCGAACCCTAATTACTCAGATTATATACAGTAAATGCATACACGATTTACCCTTTAATACAGTTATCTACATAAGTAGATTTTTTGCTGTAGTTCACGGTGTAAACAGAAATGGCCAAGGCAGCTCAAAAATTTTACTATGGAGGCTTCACAAACTTTAAATGTTCCTAAAATGTGCTTAAAGTTTGCGAACTCCATAGTATTTTACCATCAATACTAAACTACATTAAAAATGTAAAAGCTAATAGTATTCTTATATACAAAAATTTACTAAATTACAGCTTAATAACATGATTAAGCAAATGACCGGTTGGAAAACTTTAAATCGTTATAATACAAAAAATTATTTCGAACATACAGAGGCACATTGGTGCATGTACAATAAAAATTGAGCAGGGCAATACGATCTACATTGTCCCGGTCAGGGGGTCATGAGCCTCTTTATGGCCATCCCTGGATGAAGATAATAATAACGATCAAGACAAATGGAGCCTTCGTAAATAGTCTCAACGCTTTCTTAAGACACCTCACTTATTAATCTTAACGGTAATAACAGTATCAATAATCATATATAATAGTGATGGCATTTTGGCATTACAAATATGACAAGAGTATAAGGCCTCGATCGTAAAATTATTTGAGTTGTGATAAATATGAAGTTATAGGAGAAAAGGTGAAGGGGTACTTAGCCCGTGCAAATAGCAATACCTGCTTCCCATTAAGGTTGACAAAGTGTTCAGCAACTAATCTTTCCACTGGATCGTCGCTCTCAAATGAAACAAATCCAAACCCTAACGAGCCAAGATAACATTCATATTTAAATAGGATTCAATACCACCAGATTATCATGATATTGGACACACAGACTTAAAAAACCTTTTCAAGCTAATTAATAGCTTTAAAGATGTTTCTCGCATTACTTGAAACTTGTTAGTACATTTTACCTTACACTACCGATAGATATGATTTTCAATTTTAATGGGAAAATTACAATATGTGGCCAGCCTGGAGACACGATGTCGGATGACCTCAACATCATGCACTATAGGAAGGACTTTGATATTGGCTGTACTTAAAACCAAGACTTAACAATTTTTGTAAGTCCCGTTATAAATAGAAATATCAGCCGTATAATAAAGAAAAAAAACAGATTTAATGTTAATAGATAATTCAAGCAGTATTGAATCCATCATATTAATAAATCCTGTCTGATTAGATTTTATTGTAAGACACTTGAGTACTTATTCGACTCTTTAAAAATGCTTTTGTCGACTTACTACAGAAAACATCGATGTAAGACGACATTTTTGGATTTGTTCGTATTGGAGATGACAATATTTGGATTGTGTTTTGATTGATAAATAACATAGATGGCTTGTTCAATCGGAACAAGTAAGGATTGAAGTGAAGGTATTCATTTTTGAAAGGAATGCGGACAAAAGGACACGGGAAATGGATGGGCATATGGTAAAGGTTGAAACAATTAGGCATGATACAATACTTCACTATAGATGTGCAAACCTTTGTAAGCTTATTTTCTTACCTAAATCATACAAAAGTAAACAGTACACATCAATAAAATTAGACATGATAATTATGACGGAAGTAATTTCGAATAAAAATAAAATAAAACATTTAAGTAGTAAGCACGTAAATTAGGTATATGTGGTATGAAAATGATAGGAAATAATAATATGTACTATTGTATACATAATAGTAGAACTTACATATAAAGTAAACCATCGAGACACTTCCTTCCTTAAAGCGTGTAGTAGTAGTAAGTAGTTTGTGATTTCATATAGCATTACATCGTATAATCACAGTATAGCATTATTATGTACTATTTTATCAATAAGTACATAAACTATGGGGGTAAGTTAATCAATTTAAGACACTTTTGCATTGTGATTACATTTACATAATTATATTATATGTAGTATGTAGGTAAGATAGCTAAAGACCGAACTCTTTTTAAATCATAATTAAATAAATCAAACGCAAATATATCTACTAAAACTACCTACTAGTAGGTAAGGTAAGTACTAGCTCATTACAAGTCTGCGTAAACATAACGTGTGTACTTTCGACATTCTTGAGACGAATTTTACTAACCTCGCGTTCTTCGGCGCTCTTGATCATACATGATCACTACTTCAACGACCTTTCCATAACGATCAAAAAATTGTCGGAGATCCGTTTCAGTCACGTTAGGGGGGAGTCCACCCAAAAATACTTTCGGGACATTTGTTCCACGTCGTGGCTTTTGAAGAGTCCGTGGATTGCACGGTTTGGGGTCAATCTGCACAGAGTTATTTGGAAGTTGTAATTACGATAAATAATGTTAACAAAAAGCAAGTATTAACGATAGCAATTTCGCGCTTCCTGACCAGTTTCTTATAAAGCATTACAATTCTAATATTGATAATTCATGCCAAAGAAAAATTAAAATTATATAGCGTTATCAATTATACTAAAGTCCAGTATCTTACGGTTCGTCCATCCAACTGGTGGGGGCCGCTGTTCAAAACAGCATCGACATTGGCTGGATCGCTAAAAGTAACAAAACCAAATCCTCGGGATCGACCAGACTCTGGATTTTTCATAACCACGGCATCCACGACTTCACCAAATCGGCTAAAATAGCGTTGCAGTCCATCAATCGTAGTTTCCCAGCTTAAACCTCCAATAAACAGCTTTCTGTATTTAAAAAATATGCTTCATCAACAATTTATCCCAATTTTGTTTTCATTATCCAAACATTTTATGACATCAAATTGGTATGCCAGTAGTCAGTTTTAAGTTGCGCTTGTAAAATATTAGTTGATATAAACTATTAGACTATAATATTGTATTGTTTGCTTTTAGAAACCTGCATACTAAATACCATTAAAAATCAATATGGTGTTCCATTTAATGCTTCTTCTCAAGTTGACATTTACTGCATACTTAACGTGCATTTATTCGCAATTTATACGATAAATCTTGCCTCAACTATACACGTTTATTTTCAACATTTTTACCTACACCATCACTCAATACCTTTAAAAACTACTGCACAGAATTAAATACAGCAATTGCACCATAAATTATTATTTATAAGTCAGCTAAGAAAAAGTTCTAACGAAAAATTATTTCCTCAATACATAAATGTATACATAAAGCGATGCAAAGATTTGGAGTTTTAAAAATTTTTGACTCTCAAAATGAAAAGGTCAAGTGCGCGTCTTCTAAGAAAGCGTTACTGTTTTGACTCCAACCCTAAATCTCTTGCACTGACATTAGTTTCATTCCGCATACATAGTTATTGTTAGATGTAATGCATCCAAAACACATTCAAGTCTGCGCACTCATAATTATGACCAAAAATGTTGAATGCTGTTAAAAAATATTCTGGAATAGACTGATTTTTCATTTATGATTTATCATAGAGGCGCTCCCTCCTTCCTGACATTATTATTGTAATAAGCACAAACATCAACAACACAACACACGCTAAAAAAACAAAATGCCGATTGCCGATGACAATCACAAATACCTTTAAACATCTAATTTTATGACAACTGTGTATTTAACAATGGGCAGTCATATGGTATGTGAAAAATTCAACTAACACCAAATTAAAAATCATCACCGGGCATTAGTGATGAAAAGATGCTGCACAGATTAGCTAATGGTAAAGTTGAAGTGATGGCAATAGTTGCAAAGCAAAATAGGAACAACCAAATAGCAAAATGTTTACTTCTCGATGCCGGGCATCTTCCACACGCTACAAAGTTATAAATGCATGACAAAAACAATTAAAAAAATATTAATTATCTTACCCTCGCTCATCGGGCTCTCCATCCTTCTTCATGATGCTATCTTGATTGTTTTTGACACCGCCGGACAGATTTGCTCCAGCAGTGCAGTCGATGATCACGTTCGACCCTATTTTGGAATGTTGCTGTCTGAAGCCCACCCGCGAATAAATTTGCGAAGGAATTTTGAATGATTGTAGTTAAAACAAATCACTGGCAACAGGCAAAACACAAGTAACAACGAAGTAACTGAGTAACGTTGATTAAAATCGAATTCTTCTTACCCAGCAAATCCAGAACTTGTGAAAACAGAATGGAACAGTCGAAGATTAATGGTGGCCGCAGACTAAAACACAACACAGGCAGACAGCAGACCGACAACGAGAACAGGCGACAACGACACAGCGTGCTTTGCTTCCTTTCTAACCCGGAATTCAATATGGACGCTCTTCTGACCAAAAAGCTTCTTCTTCAGTCAATTTTATCGGCTTTTGCACCACACTCTCCGTCTCTTCACCTTTCAGAGTTTTAACACACCAACTTGCCCCACAACCAACTTCCTTTTTTCAACTCTTGCGCTGATTCCTACGTCAAGTGACTAAGCCCGGCCGGCATCGATAATCTACCCGTCGTGTTGAAGCTGTGCAGCCAGATTCTACCATTCACTCTTTCCTGTAACAACGCAGATTTTTCAATACGGTGAGTATTATTCTCTCTCTTGTTTACAAATATCACAAAAAGGTTTTATTTCTTGGCGCTTGATTTGCCGATAAGTGTAGGGGGTTGGCTCACCCTCGCCCCCTAACAAAACGCCGGTGCTAATACCATTTTACCTGGAACTGATTTTCTGCTAACTCCGCAGAATATTTTAGTCTCTGAGGATTAATCAGAGCAATACTGTTTTATTCACAACGCCGGTTATTTTTAATCCTTCCTTTTCCGGATTTTGGAAATTATAAAATAAGATCCGCCTTCCGAGGGATAATCTACAGGTTTAAAATCAATAGCAAGTTTCACGTGGCCAAATTAAAGGATCAGGAAGAAGTCCGATTGGTGCGTTGAAAGAGTGCCCGAAATTTGTTTCCATCCGGTTTGCTGTAAAAGGATTGTTTCTTCATTTCCAGCTCACACATTCTCACATAAAGTTGTTTCCTGTTCATGCAATGCAGTGCAGCTGACACTGACAGTACCGAAGATATCTTACCGAAAAAAACAATACAATCGCCAGTTTTAAAATCGGACCAGATTTGAAACAATTTTGGAATTTGAATTTGAGGACAATATTCCTCCAGATTTAGTAGGTATGTATTTTCAGATTTCCAGGAAATTTTCCAGTGAACTAAAAATGCTGGTATAGAAAAATGTTAACACCAAAAAAATAAAAATCTCCAATCAACAATTAATTATCAATAATTATCCCGTGGATAAATACATTCATTCAGTGTCAGCATTTTTCGTATACGGCAAAAATTATTGTGTAAATACTTTTTAATTCACATATACACCAATACACCTAATTTGTAATTACGCAAGTTTTATACTTTTTAAAGCACGACTGTATATTGGGCTCCTTCTTGGATCGTCGATATTCCAGCATGACTGACGTTACTACCAAAAATTACGAAGAAATACTTCCCATAATAATTGGAAAAATCAAAGAAGCGGATTTTGTGAGCTTAGATTTGGAGTTCAGTGGACTTAATGCACTGGGGGTCGAATCTGTTTCGTAAGTTGAACATGAATTTGACTGAAAGCTATGTAAATATTTTACAGTAGTAACTAATAAAAAACATTATAATTTGTCTTGCTTGAGTTAGGTTATTTGACAAACCTGAAGAGAGATATGATAAATTGAGAAGAGTTGTGGCGACACAAAAATGCACTCAGGTATGTTTGTTATTTTTGAGGTACATTCCGACTGTTCTTGTCAATTTTTTGCTAATCTATGAATTATACTGCGTATAATCCCAAAATGGAGCATCTTGCAGAGAGATATGAGTACATATTGTCGTTATAATTTTTCAGTTGGGGATTTCCACATTTAAGCGTGATGTTGACGGAGCAAAACATTTATATCATGTCGATGCATGGAATGTCTTGTGTATGGAGCCATCATTTGCCACCTTTAATGTTGATCAACCTACATTGGGATTTGACATGGAATGTGTCAATTTCTACTCTCAGCAAAATTTTGATTTCACAACTGTAAGATTGCCAGCGATCATCTTTTTAATTCATACTCTAATATTGACTATCCTTTAACATTTTTGTGTGTAGTTAATGATAGATGGTTTTGGTGTACCGTTCTTGAACAAAGAAAAAATTCGTGATCTAAAGGAGTATCTAGATAAATATCCAAATTTTATGGAAATGTTTGATGATGAACCATACGATCCGGTAAGTTTTTAATTTAAGAATGAATATTGTTTGTGGAAAGTGGAAGTACATACATAGTACCTTACATTTTATGTATGTGTCCCATTTTTTTCCATTGAAGGTATTTTTTCCTGAAAAAGTTTTGTACTTTCAAGAAAAGGATAAAATGCAGTTGATCGACAAACTATGTGGGGTTTCTAAAATCATAGAAGCTATATCAATTTACAAAACCCCGATTGTAGGCCACAATATGATCTTAGATTTGATGTTTTTGTACCATCAGTTTCATGCTTACCTTCCAGGTTTGAATAACTTTACAACTAACATCCTTTACTTTTGAAGACGACCAAACCAGGGATGGAATTTGTCCTTTCCTGGGGATTCTGAAACCGTTTCGATATTTTCCTGGTGGGTGCCGGCCGCGGGGGTTTTTCTCCATAGGGATTCCAAAATCCAAGCCATGCCCCCTACAGGGGCGTGACTTGATGCATTTTCTAGAGATTCTAAATCCAACAGCTTACCCTTTCAAAATAAACAAGACTATGGGCAATTTTTTTTCTAGGTCGTGTTCCCACACCGAACCACTTTTAAAAAATTCCTCTATAGTCACGTTACCTTTACCTATGATGAAGTTCATAATTCCCAAATGGATGTGCCAAAGGGCCAAAATTGGGGTTGAATTGAAATAGACAGTTTTCCCTTTCCAATTTTGTTTTTAATTTTTTACTCGAATAGTTACATATACTTGCTCAGGGAGAAACCCCCATTTTCGAAGTAGTTTGACTCGGGCTGTCAGCTGATGGTATTAACTCAATACCCGGAAACGTCCTTTTCTGGTGGGTGGGAGCTTCTTGGCCCTAAGGATTCTAAATCCCCAATTCCGAACGAATTCCTTTCCTGATTAGACATCTGTTGAAGCTGAACTTCCATTAATCGATGATGGTATACATTTTTCCAGAATCGTACGAAAAGTTCAAGGAAGAAATTGCCAAACTATTGAACGTAGTCTATGATACAAAGTATATGACTGTATGTGTGCGAAGAATGTTGGATCACAAAACCTTAACCCATGTTCATTGTGACAGAGAAATTGTAAAATGCAGTGGTTTATTCGTGATGTATCAACACACCACGAGCGCCTTAAGAGCTACACCTCATTTTCCTAATATACAGTTATGTGAAAATATTAATCGATATCGAGAAAGTAAGTCATAAATTGTATCTTTCATAAATGTACAAATAATTAAACAATAAATAGTATAATCGTACTCTCTGAATCTTTTTACAGGCCTAAAACTGGGAGAACAGGTTGAATTAGATTCTTTAGACAGTGGTGAAACTCACTGCCACGAAGGAGCATTTGATGCCATCGTCACAGGAAGCGTCTTTTTATATTTGGCTCACATGTCGGCTAGAATAAATAAAGAGTAATGCTACGTTAGGTTAAATTATGTAGATGTTTCTCCCGTTCAGCAATGAAAGCAATGTACGCATTCCTAATTACTTCTCCTTTTATGACAGGTTTTCTCTCAAACCTCTTCCCCCAACGATGTCAGAAGTATTTACAAATACGAGAGGTTGGCAGCACCAAATTTATTTAGCAAGAGCTACTGTTCCTCATGTGGTATTGTATAATTACGTATTTTTATTTTTGTTACATTTTATTATTTTAAACATTTATTTACATTTTACATATTTGTTACAATGTCAACAGTATTTGCTTGGTCATGATCCGCAACCGAATCGCCCTAACTGGTTCAAAGTATCGTCCATTAAAGGTGGTGGTGCTCCTGTAGCTGTTCACTTGGTAAGATTTCGGTTTAAAAACACCAACCATTATTGCTTTATGGTCGTTATGATAAAAGAATTGTTTGTTATAAAAGCTAAAGGAAAAACTTGAAACTATCGGTCCCGTTGATGTCAAGCAGATTTCTAACGATGAAATTTGGATTGCTGGAACAAGCAGAAAGCTGTAAGCTAATAATAAATAATTCAAAAATACATGATCAAGATAAGTCATTTGAAAATCAAAGCTTGTCATTGTCATACACAATACACATCCATTTGATAAAAATGAACTTTAAAAGCATAAGAATCCCTTGTTGTAACTAGTATATTAAATGTTTAAATAGTATAAACTAATTTATATTGTTTTCATGTTTAGAGCTCCAAAGATGAAGCAATTAATTATTGAAGAGGGTTATCACCTTGAAACTATTAAGATTGTCAGAGAACCTCATCATTATAATGTAATAAAGCACGACGTCAATAAAGGGCCCAGGTATACGCCGTTACCGTCCACTGATCCAAGGTTTTTGCCTCAATTTTCAGAACTAAATATGCACTCCAGCATTGTGTGAATTTTAATATTAATCAGAACAATTCACACCGTCGATTGTGTAGAAATTAATATTAGCATAGAAATGGCAATACACGATGTTATGTTATAGTTATAACTGTTGTTTCGAATTATATAGTCTATTTTATATATCTACGTATCTCTGAAAATGAATTGTTCCTAGCTTCATAGTCCAATATTTTTGTACCTAATAATAGGAGTGACTTGGTTTTGCTCCCTTATACTAACTTGTCTCAAAACATACAAATAATAACATAATTTAAATATAGTTTCGTTTTGGTATGAATTGAACTATTTGATAAATGTCACATTTAATACTTCAAAAGTTATCTAGTTTGATGTTTGTTAATTTGGACAAGAAATTGGTCCTAGAGTTTATTCAATACTGGTCAGTTATCAAGAAAATAAAAATGTTTAATATCTGTAAAGACGAAATGTTACACAAGACAGTGAATTGTTACTGTAAGAGGTACCTATTTAAGTAAGTACGTAAATAACCCATATAGGTATAAACACGTAATCTGTTTATAGGTCTGCAACATAGTTTCATGATTCCATTATTCCGTATAGCTTTTCTAGGACGTACCAATAAGTAGGATAGAAGTTGTAATGAAAGTAACAATGTTCATCCTTCAGATCAGATTGAAGGCATTCCCGCTCGTGACAGATTGTATGCTTAAGACATTACTTGGAATTAGACCTAAGGAAGTATGGCGATGTACTCAGCTGCTTATAGTTGTTATGTAATATAAACAGTGTACTGATCCCTTGATATCAGTGTTTTTCTTTCATTGAGTCATAAATGTTACCGTGAAATTCTTTAAAAGTTCAAGCCTTTAGGAAAACAAATTATATAAAGAGAACTTCTTCCACTTTTTGTGTAGCAGGTTAGAACCTTATTTGAATATTCTGCAGTGTTGTTGAAAGTGAGATTTTGTGATTGTTTGCAAATGTATGTAGGTAACTATTTTTAACAATTTGTTGCGTGCTTCAATACTGTGTCTTCAGTATTAACTTGAAATGCGACTGCAACGTTCATGAGATCATGAGTAGCATGAGTGTCTCTATCTCTATCTGCAATGACATGGCACACACAGCATAATATTTAAGTTAAAAAAATTGACAGGTTCTATTCTATCAAATGTACCAGAAGTTCAATATTATTCGGGACACTTGTTGAAGTAGTGCATAATAAAGTTTACATGTGTTTCTCGCTCGAAGTTTACGTAATGTGTTGTAGGTCTGAAGTGTGTGCCTATTTAATCTAACAATCAATACAAATTACATTACTTACATAGTTGCACATTATGTCATTTCTAATGAAGGAAATGGAATGGAAATGCATGAGAAATACTGGTTTGATTGTAGCTTTCGCGTGGAAAATGTTCATAACAGTGATATTACTTATAAAACTACCTTACTAAACCAAACCAAACTGTAGCATCCACTGATCCAGCTTATCGTGCGAACGAAACTAGATTGAGTGTCTTCCAAAGAAGATATATTTATTTGGATGATGGCTAATCACCGCGTTAAGCGTTATATATCTCTATGGCCATTTTTGTTAGGGCTTATTATGGGACTTGTTCTGTCAATGACATTGAGGATGTTGTCATCAAGGAGGACGAATTCATTTTGTCGGAAGAAATTAAATGCTCAGGGGGCTAGCAGTGTATTAATTGAAGCTGATGATAGCCCTGCATCAGGGAAAGTATTAAAACGACCTGATCAGATCGTAAACTTGAATGATGCTGGAGAACCTTTTCCCGTAAAGTCTCTTAAAGATCTTCAAGCTGGAGAAACTGCAAATAAACTTTGGAATCGTGTAATAGAAATGGAAGTTGAGAAGGAAGGAGACATTAATAAGGTGCAACATTATCTACCCAAGGGATTAAAGGAACCAGATACAGATATTCGTAAAGAGAAGCTGCTGTTGGTTGGTGTGATGACTGCGCAGAAATATTTAAGTACCAGGGCTCTAGGTGTCTTTGAAACTTGGGCTAAGGAAGTATCAGGAAAAGTCATATTTTTTACTGGAGGTAACAGCACTCCTGTGTCAGATCCGTTCAATGGAATGGACGGACGTAATGGAAAAGCTGAATCTAAAGAAATTCCCTTGGTGGCACTACCCGGTGTTGATGACTCTTATCCACCCCAAAAAAAGTCTTTCATGATGCTCAAGTAAGGAAACAAAATGCTTATCATGTACTCCAGACGGTCGTTCTTTAGTCTTTTGTATGCATTAATTATATTGCCATTCTATTAGCTGACAACTAACAATAAGCGTACCTAGTAAGTATAGTAAGCTGAATTTTTATACATTACACAACTACACTGCACTGTGTCTACGTTTTTACTTACAAGTAGGTACCTATATTATTATTGGCGAACTCGAAAATGTCTGTATGTGAAATATATGCTAAATGTGTTCAAGTAGCAGCTACTATTTTCTCTACATTACATCTTCATATATATAGATCTATGGTTATATACATAGGTAGAGGTACATATTATTATTTACATAACTTATATGTACCTATTTAAATGAGCTAGAATTTTTTGCGGCCAAGTTTTTAGATCTACTAATTGTATATTAGTATTCGTGCCTTTTCGGTTTCATTTTGTATTATGTAGGTTAGATACTATTATACTATGTAGCTCAAGATGTAAATGTAAGTAGGTATTTAGTGTATACTAATACTAGTTTCTTTATTCTTCCAAGCTTTCTTAAAGCACTTAACGTTAACTGTAAGAAAAGGGTGAATTGGTTGGAAAATCATTGAAAACATGGGTTTGTGTCTGCAGGTACATGTATGACCATTATGGTGGACAGTTCGAGTGGTTTATGCGAGCCGATGATGATGTGTACGTGAGAACGGAGAAGTTGTCGGGATTTTTGCGTTCAATCAATAGTCGTCATTTGTATTTCATTGGACAAGCTGGAAGAGGAAATCGAGCAGAAAAAGGAACACTCAATCTTGCTCAAAATGAAAATTTCTGTATGGGTGGTCCGGGTATCATTCTCAGTCAGCCAACTTTGGCTAAAGTAGCACCAAATGTTCATCAGTGTCTCCAGGATATGTACTCTACTCATGAAGATGTGGAAATTGGTAGATGCGTTCAACGCTTCGCTGGAATTTCCTGTACCTGGGCCTACGAGGTAACGTATAGTAGCACTCGCAATGAGTTTTCTAACAATAGAATCATTATTTTCTAGTTCATGTAATACCAGTTGTAGAAAACATTGCCAAGTTCAACCAACCGTACTCAAACTATAAATTGCAAAAACGGATAAGAGTTCTTTGCTACACAACTAGAGCTATTCTCAAACAGCAAACAACGTAGTTATTGAATGGTACGAGTCGTATGAGCTACGTGTACATGGGTTTCATCATGTATTTCTTCTATCTCAATGCAATACTCTATTCTAGTGTTCATTTAGCAGAAGTCCAAACTGCCTGTTTCTGTTTGATTAGAACAACATATTTCATTCTATATGAATCAATGGTTACAATGTAATGTTACCTTGACCCTCTATTACCCTTTCAGTCTCTGCTTTTATTTGATATAAGGCTAATAAAGTTTCTGACAAACCAACTTGACGGGTTATTGGATACCGAATCGAATTTCATTTCTCACTGGGGCGAAGTGGTTTCGCTTCCTCAGTGTTAAGGGTATCTTATATAATAAAATTCTCATGGGGTTTGTAAAAACACATGTAAAAAAGCCTAAAAAAGGACTAATCTGCGTGTGTTAGGATCTCACAAACCACTCAACGTATCAACCTCAGGAAAACCTTTGCTAGAAGCTAAGACTCCGGTGCACCAACTAAGCTAATGAAATTTCGAAAAAAAATATAACAACGGCAA
>JAQFYB010002011.1:0-27677 GCA_034694085.1 Pogonognathellus longicornis | reverse complement strand
AGAGAGAGATTTGTAATCGTACGATAAAGTAAGTACAGTTTACTAAATGTGTAAATTCAATGCAATGTAAGTAAACGAAAGCGGCTAAGGGAGTAAATATGTAAAAGTAAGCATAAAGGTTTCAAAGTTGCAACAAACCCAAAGCCAAGCTCGGAAGGGAACTGTGAGTCTGTTGTAAAAACACACGACAAAAATAGAGAGATAGAATAGGACGATAGCGGTAATACAGGAATGGTGAAAATGGTATATGTGGCACCTACTACTATGGTGTAGTGTCAAGAATACAGGAAGGAGCTCTAGACCTCCAACCGAACCAGGGAGATTGAGTTGAGAGAGCAAAACTGAAAACCGAATTCGGACTTACAGTTAAACGTACGTAAACCTGCGCAGCCCACATTTCACTGGCTTTCCTATCTTCTTTTTGATATTTGGCTTAACATTATATTACATTAGCTGTATTAGGTAGGAGGATATATTGTAGTAGCAACACAGAATCCCCAATCCTCTTTATATAGTCATCGCAACGAAGCTCATTCCTCACTCTCACTGTGTAAAAGTAAATGTGTATTAAGTATCTCTTATATAGACAGATTGAATCACTAAGCCTTTTAACCTGCCAGCAACGTTACCTAGTTTCATTTTTAAATAACTGAAACTAAGTACTCTTTGAAAGAGTTCTGTGTGATCTCTGAGGCATCGAGTGCTGAGAGAAGTTCGTTTCACTTTTTAAGTGATGCGACTACAAGTAACTTCCCTAAATTCTAACTAAGTAAATAATGCAAGATGCATTGCTACGTAAATACATTTTCAAACTGTACATAGGAATTACATATTACTTCTGCAACATCAGTAGTCTGTCACTACTGCATCCATCCATTCCCTGCACCACTACCATTTCATACTCCTACAAACAACACAACTCAACACTGAAAACACCATCCAGTAATAAAAAGTACCTAGTACTGGTCTTCGAGTACCTACTTTAGTTAAAACGCTATGTTCCAGTTTATACAGAGGTAATCCTAAAGCTAAGTAAGTAGTAAGTAAGCATTACGAGTAGTCTGTGTAGCAAAGGTCGTGGAATTTCTTTGCTTTCAAGTCAGGCTGAATTTCGCTTTATATTTAACGCACATTCATCATTCTTTCAAAAAGAGTTCTACGCTTCAGTGCCTAAGGAAAAACACAAGTTTTTGTAAATATCCCCGCAGTTCTGCTCCCATTGCGCGATGAGAAATAAGAAATACCTATGTATGTACTATAGGTACGTGTGTACCTCGGTCTGAATGGGTGGTATTGTATAATGTAGTGTTGCCCTGCATGAGAGATGTTTTAGCACAACATTTGCAAATGTTGGCATTTCAAACGTACAATTGTGTTCTTGTGTGTTGAGTTCATCAATTTAACCTAAAATAATTAACACGTAGGAATAATACCAGACCAACTGCATGAGCTCGGATTTTAGTGAAAGAGTTTTTTACTCTTACTACATAGAATCACCTGAAGTTTTATTCCGTCTTTTTTGTACACAAAGAATCCGACGCTTTCTGACCGTAATGCATTTATGTTGAGGGTTTGAGTGTAGTGTACATTATGATGTTATTATTGCTTACTTAAACACTGGAATTGAATGCATGTACGTTAAAAGGAAAGTTAGTTATATTTGGTTTCTCTTTTGTAGGAGCTACCTTTCAGTAATGTAAAGTAAACATAAAGTTTATTTATGGTGAGTAATCCGCTGTCTGTGCGGGCACACTTTTGTGCATGTTTTGATATGATGTGAGTGTACAGATCATTTTTGTTCAAATAAATCGTCATTTAAAATGACATGGGACCTGACAGGGAGCTATCATTTCTTTATGAGGTTACTTGTTTTAGGAAGGCAATATAATGTTGTTTTCGACAACCAAGTGGCAGTTATCTTTGTGTCGATACAGGCTCAGTCACATAACAGACGAGTTTCACTTGGCTGGTTTTCTATGTTACAGTACTTTTTACTATTACTCACTTCCTATATGTTATGCGTGTTTTGTCTACGTGTGTGCACAAGGCGTATGAGTGTATGGAGTCTTTGTTTAGCTTTTGTTAATGTTCTATGATGACGGCTGTAAAGGAGCATTTTTTACATTACACACAAAGTCAACTGTTCACAATATAATACTTTAGTTTTTCCTGTATGTCAGTGGTATAAAAATACTTTATAATATTATTATCTTCCCCCAGCTCTGTATTAGTGTCAGAACCACTTGAAAATATGGCTCAGTTGAATTTTCCTTTTATATTATGTCAATACCTCTCCATTGTTCTATAGAATCATTTTAGGTTTAGTGAGGTAGTTACACTTGTAGTTTTATTTTAGTGTACGGTCGTTCTGCCGCTATTAAACAGGTTTCCTCCTTCTTCTTTAGTTTTCAGTTGCGTATATGAAGCCTTAAGGGGAAAATTTGCAAATATTTACTGTATTTATTTATTGACGTCTCAGGAAAGACAATATAAACAAAGCAATTCATAACTCAGAGGAAGATGGAAAAAAGCTGTTCTTATAGCTGAATGCCCTGAGTTGAGTCACTACCCTATTAACATTACGCGAGACGACCACTTCGAGAAAGTCGCAGATGTTTGGTACTTAGGAAAGCTATAATTGTCAAGTAAACCCGTTCGTGTAAGTAATGGATAGAAGGTAATGCACAAGCCTCAGTCATTCTTTCCCATGAGGCTTCAAGATGAGTTCTTTAAAGGCGACATTCCACATACCTATTCCCAAGTAGGAATTTTAATGGCAGATGGCTCGTATTAGTAAAATAGTTCCGCTCTCCATCCAACTCTTGTTCACTTCATCTTCCCTGAACTTTACTTTTACTCACAGTCTGCTCTCCATGGCTAAAGTGCATGTAGAGGTATACAAATACAAATATTATTATTATTCCTCCCGTAGTTTACAACTACACTTTACTTCCAACGACGAGCCCTCTATTCTATTAAATGACATCCGTTTATATAAGTAATATTCACTTGAATACACGCAGTCAAATCCAATCCAAGTCCACAAACTACTCGTACAGCACCTGGCATGTGAATATTGCCATGCTTTAATCTAGAACGACATGGATGCACAGACCAAAATAGACTTTTAACGATCTTCAAGCTATTAACGCATATGATTAGACGCTTCAAGACTGAAGTTCCTCGGTTTGTGTACAGATATTCGTCATTTCCTATTTGACATTCAACAGCTGCTTCGTTTAGACTCTTATTAGCATTCAAAATCATTTTACGATCCTCGGGGAGATATTTCCAAATGAATTATTACAAGTCGAAGTCAAACCAATAAGTTATGCATGCAATAAAAAATTCCCATTGTCATATCTACAGCCATGCTTTCAATTCTCTAGTCATATATTTCATACAGTACTACTACATACCACCAAATATTATTTAGTGTTCATTGATTCATGACCAAGCAATATATTTGCTTTCTCTTCATTCCCACGAATATCCTATGTAACATGTTTGTGATTAAGATGTTGGCGACACTTTTCTGCCTTCGACTCTGGAGAAGCTTCAGACCACAACATTCACAGCAAATGGGTTGTTAGTTACGTTACATAAATATTCAAATACCTATGTGTATATAAAATTAAATGTTCATAGAATGTATGTGTACTCATTAGAACAGTAGTAAAATAATTTTCTTAAATGATGTACGCAATAATTATCAAATATAATATAGTGGGTACTAGATACTTAGTACTTAGGTACCCACTACATCGTCATCATTCTGTCAAGACTGTTTGCAATGCTTATACTTTAACATACAGTTTCTCTATGTATTAAATGATAAATGTGTAGGTGTAGGTCGTAGGCATTACGCATAGCAATGATGTTGCAAACTGTGATGTTACTTCGTAAATCTTCATCAAAGTCTTCGAGGCAGGTCAAATTGAACCGCAAGCTTCTTCTAATTACATACACAGTACACAGCTCAACTTGCTAAAGTAATTACAATAGCATAGTACATAATAATCTCCAGTCTCCAACCACGTGTCTTTTGAACTTTTTACTCCAAGAACCACATGAAAGATGAAAATAAAAAATTAACATAATCCAACAACTATGTACTGTATACCAACAGTAAATATTTGATAATGAATATTAATGTAGAGAAAAGTAGCTCTTTGATTTGCATCTCACACACATACAACATAGGACAAGGACATGTATGCACACAGAGAGACCACGAAAGTTTAATCAAAGACTTAATTAATAACTTGCATAGGTATTTATGTACTTTTAGTAAGTCTATAAGATTCCTGTTTGCTTAGTCGTCTCGTGTTACTTGAAAGGGACAAACAGTCAATTAGTCGGTGAACAAACGACATTTGGTTAGAAGTGTTTCATCTTTCATACATTTATTAGCAGCAGAGAACATATTAGCCGTAATCAGGGTAGCACATTCCCAATTAAGACTGAGGCTGCTAGAAGATGTAATTGCATTGATGTGGAACAACAAATTGAATGAAAAATTTGACACCTACCATATTGGTCTTGCAAACCTAAGTGTCACAGTCGTAGACACGTGAGTTTCTCTACTGACTAAAAGTATACGTCTAAAGCGGGGAGTATTGTGGTTATGTCGTAAGTGCAACTGTAAGTAAATAGTCCTATGCAGTAAAACTCCAAATTAGATGGAAGAACTTCTTTGAAATCATAAAATAAATTGGAATTCTGTGCTTGTGAAATCCTTGCAAATTCTATGTGAGTTGAGCAAAGCTCTTGGGCTGCGTTGCTTTGCTACTTCCTTGTTCCTTTGCAAATTTGTTGGCTGCGTTTACACAGACATGAAGGCACTGCTGGCACTGCTACTGCGATTCATATAATGAACTCAAGATAAATGTAGCAGTCGTTAGTTATAGCTGGCAGTGTATGATGTCGTATTTATATGCGAACATGAAGCCAAAACCAAAGCCAAGCACTAAAACTAAAACAGTCAGTCAGTCAAACACAAAGTTCATTATCATTGTCAGCTTGGTCTGCTTAGTTCACTCACAGTCAGTTACTACGTAGCTCTCTACACTTGAAATTACATTACAACATCCCTACTATTTCTGCATTGCTTACCGTTTGATTCTATCTTCACTCTCAGTGAGTGAATGTGAATATGACGTTTGCTCGGCCAGTCGACAAAAAGCAAATACAGAGACAGGAAAACTTAAATCTGTTAACAGTAGAATGTATACTTTGTTAACTATTTAATGTAATCTCCGGTTTGCTACCACTACGCGCATAGAATTCAAAGACAGCATAACTAGTAACTACACAGGAAGATGCATACATAAAAGGCGACTATGTAACTCTGTGTAAGTGTCCTTTCTTATTACATTACATGGAACATAAACGTACTTAGCGTACCACTCACAAACCCATGCAAGCAAACCGCGGAAAGAAAGTAGGCAGTTAGATCTAATCTATGCACCGCATCCGTGTTCTATCCAGGCATCCTCTCTCTCTTTATGTTCCCACATAATAAACGTCTCTCTCTTTGTTTTCGATTCAATTCTAATCAAATTACCTTTACAAGAAGGACTTTGTTAAATAACATTCACTACGACTCAGTAGCAGCAGGATATTACTACTTCACATTTGTCACATTTCCTGTTTTCGTACTCTTGCTAATTTAATATCGCAGACCTACCTAGCACTTACCTAATCAATAGAGCAATAAATCTTAAATACCTAGTAGGTGGGTCTTTTCCTTGTAATTATATATACCGGAAATATATTTCAAATATTATTACCTACTTATTTATAAGATATTACCTCATAAACACGATTTGGTTACGGGGGGAGGTTCACTAACATTAACATCAAAATCATATTGCAATTACAAGCATTAAAGAATTTATGCCAAAATCAACCTCAAATATCGAAAAATTTCCCGATTTTTTGCACTTTAAATACTTATTTTGGAATTCCGGGGGGGGGGGGGAGCACGTACTCAGTGCCTTGTCGCTGGGTACAGCCTTGTGAGGTATATTTTTTTGTAAATATTGCTTTCCTTTATAGACCAAAGTGACGAGAAGACTTGACTTTAAGGATGTCTCGGCTTGTTTCAACGAATATTTGCAAATCATTTATCGAATTCAATATCGAAGATAAAGAATAATTATTCTGTGGTTTTCTTAAATACCTAGTTAGTTTGAACACGACTCGGAAAAATTCATCATTCGTAAAGAAGAGAGGAAACGAAGATCAAACAGTCAATGTCCTTTGAGACAAAGGAAGTGAACAAATAAATGGTATTAACTCAGGTGTAGGTTTATATCATGAATTTATGTACTATAGCTCTAAGCTTCTATTATTTTACCCTGAAAGAAAATGTGATCGTAAATTTGTATTTGTGGGGAAGTGTACTGACGTACAAAGGTATTACTCGAATCCTTCAACACACAGAATGTCAAAATTGTGACTGATTGTGATTACTGATTTGATTACCAACACGCAAAGACACTTCGTATTTCCTTCCTACCACACAGTCAAGTAGCGTAAACCCAGCCAAAGATTTTGTTTGATTTACAAACGAGGAAAGTTCATTGCAAATTCTAATTTCTTTCCTTTGAAGTTATGTCTGGTTTCTGTTTCGTCAGTTTGGTTCGGTTATTTTGCCGCAGAAGATGGGAATCGCGATTTGAGTGCTTTGTCATTACATTACAGAGCGTTTTGAGCTGTGCATGTTCTGGCTCGTGGTTTTATATTACTATGTAATAACACTTACGAGCTATAATGTAGCACTATATATATTTACTTAACTTACCACTAAAATCCTGACATTAAATTCAGAGCTAGGTCGTAAACCGTTCACAGTTTCATTGATGCTGTCACGACACCTTAACTGTTACATGAAGAAGGAAAATTACATCACCTACTATTTCTCATGTATTCGTGGAGTAGGTACATGAAGTGCATTACCTCATCAGCTTTACACATGATTAATAGCATTCCTTTGCTCAACTTTTACTTAACTAAGGAATAGAAAGTGTCTCTGATCGTGTCTATACACTACACAGTAGGGACAAACTTATTTTGTATTATGAAACAGGTATATGAGTATTTGCATGTAGATATAGCGCAAATAAATGCGCCGACCCGTAGTATAAGTACCTAGCCCAACCACACGTTTAAAAGTTAATACAGAAGCTAAATTATTACATAAATTTAAAATGCAATGACAGAATAACTTGAGCCTGAGGTAATCAGGCTGTGTGTAGTGAGTTTAGTTTAGGGAGCGCTCAAACAGTGAAGTAAATCCACATAATACGAAGCAGTAATGAAATAATAATCAACATGTGCCGGTAAATGCTTTATTAAGCCGAACTGTGTTGTGTAAAGCCTTTTATAATACACGGGAGACATGAAAGACTGAGGAGGTTCTGTGTTCCTTGGTTTGTTAGCGTTCTCGACAAGACATAAACCTGCAATAGGAATATTGAAGGTTAATTGGGTAATAAATTACTACTTCGTGCTTCTTAGTGTGTTGCAAATAAGACTTCGGTTCGTTGGCTATGTTAGGCTAGATTTATTTCCATAAAATTATCCAATACACTTACTTAGTCTTACAACACTAAATATCTGTGTATCTTCTAAATGCAAAATGCATTAAAGATTTAGTCGCCCAAAACACTTACGCAACCTTGTATTTCAAGTACCATTCATTCGTGTTCTCTCTATGAGCTAATATCTCTAATAATCATGCAGTATTCTAACAATTTCATACAGGAATACCTACTACATTTGTAAACTACACCGTCTCATTGCACACAATCCCATTAGTATAATATGTCTTTGCCTAATTCAATTTACAATCCTGTGGCTATACTTTGCATACTCAACTTAGCTGCATGTGTATATGTATAATTAATAAGTATTCAAAGGGCAGTAAATTACAAGAAATTATGAGCTTTACGTATACATTTGTTAAGTTTTTTATAAGGAATTTCCTATTAGTGTGTTCTAATTGATTTATTTTAAATTATTGCAATCAGACCTATTGCAATATTGTAATTTTATTTTAGCAATGGGATTGCAGAAATTTTGCATAGCATTTGCATAATTGAATTAGCAGTCTGTAGTCTGAGAATGCTCACTTCACCAATTCGCCATTTTTTACACAAGCTGATACATTAATATTCATGAAACTTTAGTTCATTGTAAAAATAATGTCAGCAGATGTACAAAAGTACGCCTTTTTATCAGATAGGTTAAGAGTATCGATTACCTATAGTTTTGCATTTACGTGGAATTGTATCCTTTTTGTGTCAGTGGGTTGTATATGTAGGTACTTATGGATGTAGTGGTTGCTGATAAATGCTAAATTATTACCATTATAATTTATTGGAATAAACGTGTGTCAAATCATATCTCTGACTGTTGATATCTCATGTAATAAAACTTAGTTGTGAGTGCTCTGTTTGAGTGCACAAGAGGAGCCATTATAAAATAGGAGATATCTGAAGAAAGTTCTTATTATTGTACAGACAGCGAAGAAGTCGTTGCATTACACAGAGAGACCACTTGAGTCCAGACGATAAAATCGAAAGTTTTATGTAAATGAGTAATTTATTACAGTTCATTACATGGACGCTGAGTAAGAGTGCCAACTGACTACAAAGAAGAGCTACGTGCATAAGCCGACTATCTTCAGGAAACAGGATGGATCCGTAAATCAAAGAACCCTTGTTAATAGCACTGTATAAGCATACAGAACGACCCAATGCGAATACTGCAACAAAGTGTATAATATGGAAAAGGAAAACATGAGACGAACGAATCAGACTTTATTATGCCGTGCCTACCTATTCTGCTGCAATCATTTGCTTGTATAATGCGTAGTATCTTCAACACCACAAGCAGAACTAAACGTGCAGAAGCTCCCTTAATATTCTTGTTCGATGGAAAAATAATACTTTTAGCGGTGGAATGGTGGAGAGCTCAGTATGGTATGAGAGTATCATATTGTCTAATCTAAATGAAACAACGCACCAGTTGACTGAAGAACCGAAAATATTCAAGTCTTGCCTTGCCTCAAGCAACACAAATGAAACTTCCACACGAATCTTCCCGTAAGTGTAAGATTCGCCGACATGTCTGCAACATAGTACCTCAGGAATATGATCGTAATGTGATGCAAAACCTTCATAACTGCACTACACTACTAGATAGCTAAGCATTATGAACTATAATCTGTATAGGTGTCTCCTCGTATGTTCAAGTATTGTACTTCCTATCAAAATATGAATATCCTAGTATACGTATTCGTATTCTCTAATTTTCTTTCTTATGAATACATTTGAAAAGAAACTTTCCGCTACGAGTTATTATTACCTTCTTTATAGTTCACCTAAGCCGAGATTTGGCCCAAGGAGACTGTATAAATCCTAAGTTTTTTAATAACTGGGAATTCATGAATATATTACCACTGTTAATGAATATGAATTTTTGTCAGAGGAAAGGGAATCGAATTGAATTCATTAAAACACTTGTGGGTAGGGCACAAGATGACAAGGCCAACAAAGATAAGAGAAACACAACAATAATAACAATGTGCCTAACTCTTCTGCGTGGGCAGCAACATTCCCTTCCTAACTTTATCACCATATGAACTCCCATCACAACACCACAAAGATGACCATGTAAAGGATAAACTGTGAAACAAACCCATACAACACAAATTCATATACCAACTTCCTAATACAGAGAATGTGAACATGAAAGTATAAGTAAACTACTAGTATGTAAACTCAATAATCATCTAGCATCTAGTACGGCTTCATGAATTCTCATTCGCCTATAGATTCCCATGTAAATACATGTAATACAAGTACAACACATTTATCGATTGGGTAGGTACTGATAAAAGCAGCGATTGACAACGATTTCGCTACATTTGCAAACTGTAAAAATGATGCCTTTACTTTGTGCAATAATTTAATAAGTTTTTAATGAAGCTATAAAAAGGGATTTAGCAGTATGTATGTAGTATAAAACGATTACAAGTAAAAAGTAGCAATAATGTCATTAGTGTTCGAAGAATTAGGGTCAACATACGTTATAGTCAATCATGATCTATTATTTATAATAGTTGGTCTTTGTAAAACTTGTATTAAAGCTTATTGGCAAACAAATGCACAAAGAAGATGCAAAAATTGGACTAAACTTTTCGCAGTATTTCTTTGATCCAACTCGACGAGTATCACTTTCAATGAACATGATTCAAAAGTGATTTAAAATAGTAAAAAGGATTTCTGGCAAACTTTCTATTATTGCATCCTTTCTGTATTGCTGTTTGATTCAGATCCCAATAATTGTGATTGGTGAACATTAAAAGAGGTGATTAAGAATAGTCGGATGTTGAATGATGTTGCATGGAGAGGATACAGAAACATGCAAGGATTCAAACGCAAACCACAGAGGCATAACAATTTGTGCCTTTGTAACTTTCTACTACTTACTAACTGCATGAAATAGCCTTCCTTGATGGTTTTATTTTCTGTCTTGTGAATTGAGTTCAAGTTGGGTTGCGAATTTCCAGGATTTAGCAAACGATGTTGGTAATGATAGCGAATGTGGCGAATTCTCAAATAAATCCTGTGCTCTGAACTTAATGTTCTCGGAAGATAAACCATCAAGACAAGCGAAAGGGCAAGTAAGCAATAAGAGAGGAAGAAAATGGAAGGAGCCTCCACACAGGACAAAAGGAACAAGGAAATGCATACTACCTTCCCTACAGAAATGTGTATTGAGAGAATGGTCCATTCGACCACCCACCCGTCAGTCGTGCTTTCTTCTTTAAGATCTAATACTAACTCCGCTATATATCTCACATCCAGTGCACTAATGTTATTACCAGCCAAGAACAATATTATACGTGTATTGTGTACCGAAAAGTTACAACTACTGAACTACTTGCTTGCTATTCTTTACAAGAATCTCCCATTCATAAGTTTCCGGGGCAGTTGTAGCAAGAATATAAAATGCAGAGTATACAACCTTTAATGATACAATAATAAAATCACCCAGACTGCATTTATTACCTACTTTGTTAGTTTTACAAACTATCAAACTTCATTATCATTCATTCGTCACTCTATACACAGTCACTAGGTACTCATTAGTTAACCCATGCCACATAACATTAGTCAAGGTTTTCAAACTCTCTATGGGTTGATATATAATGTAATTATTATGTTGGTAATGTCGTGTGCAAATGATTTTAATTGAAATTAGTATTTAGGTACTCCTTAAATAACATAACCCACACTTACTTTGTAAGTAATTAGAATATTATTTACTTAAACCCTAAGTTAGAGGCATGCCTTTTACGTACATGAATTTGTAATGAGAATAATGACGTAGTTTTGTCTTGTCCTTATACCTGGTGTGTTGAGCAACTGAATTATAATAAATTTTTCATTCATTATGAGCACTGCTAAATGAGCATAATGCGTTACCACACAGATAATAGGAGTGATGATCACGAGATATTATTTTATTTACGTTCCACGAAATCTCCTGCTTATTTCCTTTGCAGCTCAGTCAGATGCTATGCTAATTACTAACTACTGTGGCATCAACCATTCAACTTTATTTGTATGCTAAAACTTTTATTAACTTTCCTCACTCAATCCTTTCCAGAATATCAAATCAACCCTGTGAAAACGTCTGTGGTTTGAGGAGCGAGCACTTGTAGTTTAGGCAAATGCTCTTAACTAATGTACTATCTCGAGATTAGATTATTAGAATTGTGAGCAGTGTGTACAAGACCACCGCAACGCACCCTTGGAATGATGACAAACTTTAAATATTATGTAGACTCCAACTATTATACCATGTAGCTTAGTCATATGGAATCACTAGCAGTTGGATATACTGTACGCTTTGTTAGATGTTGTGTATACTGGAATGGAGAATGTGCTGAGATGGTTACTTAAGTCTTCAGTGTAAAATATACGAAAGTATACAGTAATGTATAGCATGCTAGGTGCAAACTTGTGTATCTTACAAAGAGAACTGCAGGCCATGTTTTTCCTTGCCACGCTTCTGGGTTCTGAATTATAAAATGCAATTAGTTCAAACATGAAAAGTGAATCTATGGTTTCCCTTATCTTCGACTTGGACTGCAATATGCGTACTTTGTTTACCAATAAAATGATGTTTAGTATACTATACTGCTATTCGTTCTACGTGTTCGTCAAAGCCTTTGAGCCAGAATTCAGCTTCAAATTTAATCAAAGTGATTCTGTAATTTACTTACAAGTGAGTCCGTGCACATACTGATTCAAGTGTATGTAGCATGTATATCTACGAGTAGCATATTAATCATCTGTTTGATTTTACTCTCAGTCTACCCTTTTGTATAATGCAAAACCAACTGAATGTGTGTGTATGTATGTGTGTGTGTAAATGTATAAAATGTTTGTAGGATTGAAAGTCATGTCTCATGCCACCCATTGCCGATAGCCTAAAGGCATACAAAGCAGAATTCTCATGTTAAAACATTCCATTTTGTGATGTGTGCCTTCAAAGCGGATAATTAAATGTTAAGTTTATGAATGGACACTTTACAGTGAGAATAATGTGCCTAGTTGTAGTGTTCTAGTAGCAATATGTTCAAGAATATTCTCTGTATCAGGATTCTACTACCATATGAGTTACTACAATGTGTATGAATAGTTGAAATGTCTTTCATTGGTATGCAAAACTATTCAAAACCAAAGATGAAGAAGATCATGGCATGAAATTTGATGTTAAACATTTGGGCGTACATATATGAAGTGATTTGTAATTGCAATCCAACAACACAATCGCATTTGGAGTATTTACAGGCAATGTACACATATAGAGGTATAGAATAATATGAAGTATTGTTGTATGTAATGTATATATATTTGTAAATAGTACAACAGTATGTATTAAGTAATTAAGTGTAAATCAGCACAGTTCATGTAATATTATAATTATAGTTATTAGAGTAATTGACTACGTGTGTAATGAATGCTGGGATAAGTGAATATTGTTTTCTGTATTTGTTAATGGTAGATTTGGTTTTGGCATAATGGCTGTGTCCAGTTCACTGCCTCGTTCGGTCTCATTGTTTCTTTGGCTACTTTGCTGGTGCTGTGGGCGAGTTTCTTGCAAAAGGGCTGAGGCAGCATGACTGTCACTGTTGTTAACAGAATCTACAATGAAAAGATAAATGAGTTAGTGGAAACACATGAAGTTAATATGAACTGAGTATTTTAGGAGCATTATATTGAGACGTGTTGGCATTGATATTCTTACTGGGTTGTGTAGAATGACGAGTAGTGGAAGGAGCATTGCTCGAGGTGGAGATATTAAGAATTTTCTCCAAATCTGGTGTAAAGTTCTGATTCAATGGCAACTGTCTGGGTTTTCTTGCTACGGTTACATTTCTATTGGAGCATGGATCGGAGCAAGTTGAATTGCATCTAGACGTGGCTCGATGTCTTCTCGGAGGAGCTGATAAATTATTTAATCCGTTTTCAGGATTTCGTGGAATTTCATCTTCCCTGGAGTGCATATTGCGATTTCTAGGGACAGTTCGATAGGAGAACTGTGTAGGGAAACTTGAAACAGAGGAAATAGTGGAACATGGAGAAGTGGGAAAATACAGTCCATTATGAGAAAATCTTGGAACTGGACCAGAATTCATTCGTGATAAATTATTTTGCATTACAAGTTGATTTATCAGGTTGTGATTATGGAGTCTTGCAGAAGCAGAAGTTGCGTTATTCGGAGGGATTGGAGGGTACTGATTGTAATTGTATGACGGTGGGGCACCGCGAGGAACATAACCTCCATTCATCGTGGATGAGTTGATGACGGCAACCACAGTAGCTGCTGCAGGAGCTCTTATAATGCTCCGATTGACTTGAGATCCAAGATTTCTTCTATTGTTGGCTAATGCTTGTGTCAAAGCAGTTGTATTTGCAGCAGACCATTCAGGATCTAATGGAGTTGTGGCTACACTGTTGACGTTCATCGGCGAAGAACATGTATTGATTAAACCACTTGTTGTAGATGATCCTTGCATACGGTAAATCCCTGAAATTAAACAAAATCCCATTTTCACATATGTACATACATTCCAAGTTGTTTCATACAGAGCAATGCATTGGAAATTGTACAAATCTCGATGAGATTATATAAGGCATTCCGTTAGTTTGTAAATAGAAAGGGTTTCCAACCTCCAGCCATACTTTCCCTCCTTTTTTTGTAGAGAATGCAGCAGGAACAGTACAGACAGCTCACAAGAACAACGAAAACAGTGACAACCAGCACACCACAAATAACTCCGACCACCACGGGTGCACTGTGTTTAGAAACGATAAAAAATAATCCAAGTTAGCTAGGTATATAAGCAAAAAATCAAACTTTTTCTGTTAATATCCTAAGATTTCTACACAAATAGCAAACCCCCGTAGATCCACGAGTCCCAGACTCTCATAGCATTCGCTCTTATTCACTTCCATCCACCAACCAACCCACCTCCACAAAGAGTTATCCATCTTACAATAGACACTGTTACAATTCCATCACTGATTCCATACGTGTAAACACTACTTACTACTCCAAAATATATTTCTATATTACACAATACACAAACACATACATTATGTGTGTTCCAATAATTCAGGCAACATAATATAGCACTTACTCTACTATATAATGTGTAGGTGCATAGATAGATACACTACTGAAACATTAAGCGCATACGGAACATTTGTGATGGAAAATCCATTAAGGATAAAAGCGGTGGAAAAATCTTTTAGTATTTTCCCATGCATGCAGTGTCCTTTTCTCTATTCTTTCATTCTTCCGTATATTATTACATTAGTTGAGAAATTCCTTCACACCATACCACAAGTTCAATATCTTCACATTACACTGCTGAGGAAGCATGCTAGAGGAATTACGTTTAATCCAAGAAGCTTTCAATGTTTGAAGTTTTTCCTTTCTCCGTTCTTAACTTGTGACCTGGCTGACCTGACTTGCCTTGGCTTCAACCATTTATTTCTCTATTCTAATGCTGCTCACATGCAATAAATGTTCAACGTAGTTTGTTTATACTACCACACACACGGCTTCATCGTAGGACTCTACCTATTTAATATCTTGCTAAGGTAGTTGGTTTTGTCTGTGCATGCCCGCCTGTGGTACACTAGTAGCTTTTCTTCGTCTACAACACTGTTTAATGAAAAGGTCTGGAGAACTCCGTTGTAGCACCACCACCAGCCACCAACTATAGCCTAAGTCTCTGTTTGACAGGCTAAATGGAATTCCAATTTAAGCATTCTCAAATTCTCATTCCAACGTACACACACAAGAAGCTACTGCGTAAACTTTTATAACTTTTAATCCCTAGTGCTTCATATAATAGAAATCTCATACACTACATTGAATAGAAACGAGATTGCTTGCTCTGGCATCTCTAAACATGCCCTTCGAAGATTACTACACTTTCCTTACATTATACATGGCACTACCACCACCTACATACTCCAGACATACTCTCATCCAATATTGTGTAATATACTGGGAAAGATTCCCAGCCCTTATTGGCTATAGACGCTTTAACTGATTGTGACCAAACTTACGATGGTTTCCCTCAAGTGCTTTAATGATTTTTAAAACTTTTCTCTCGTAGTCCTTCAAGTGGATTTTAGCGAACCATTTGTACTTAACATGCGTACCTACAACAAGAAGACTAACATGAAAGCTGTTTATGAATTCCGTGAGTCAACCTTTCATTCAATAGTCCCCTATCAACATTTAAGTGTTCGTTCGAAGTTTATGAATGTAAATATACGCATAGTTGACAGATTCTTTGTGAAGGAACTACAAGTCTGAGTGCTTTATTCGGAAGAACGTGTTGTACGGCAGAATCTCATGCAATGTAGTTAAAAATGCCGAGGAGGAAATAATTTACATGAAGGAATTTTGTCCTATTTCCACTCTGAACTTAATTGTGTGATTATTTTGTACTTTGCTCACTTACTTCATTTCAAAAATAGGGACAGCAGTAGTCGTTTCCTTTATTTCTACATCTGGAACATTTTGATCCTCGTCATAAGTGTTTGTATTTGGAATGGGCTGAGGTTGCTCGGGAGCTGTACAGCAATATTTTACAACAGGAGTGCCACAACAAAAAACTGTTGCTGTACTTTGCGTCTGTGGTGGGCAGTAGAATCCTGTGTTCCATTTTCCAAAACTGTCAGCGTAGCCCGAACAATAATCAGGACCTAAAACTGACAAATAAACACACAAATTAATGTCACACTTACAACAAGACAGGTATAATATACTTGTCTTTGATGGCTTGGGCTAAAACTAAATTGAAATCATTTCCTTACATTCTAGCCCCTACTACCTACATACTACCTACACCACATGAACAATAAACTACGTCACATTTACCATTTACGTGTGTGCCACATGCTATGCACGTCATTGTTCGAATTATTTCTAGTCACCATTAAACTTGTAAGTGTACTACATTATTCTTTGACGTTTACAGATAAGCATTAGGCTACTAATATGCGTCTAGTACTTACGACATAAGACGCAAACACAAGGATCATGTTTGCAAAAATGTATTTCCATTAAAGTGTAGACAAATGTATTCGGTTAGTAAATAGATTTCTAATTACTATTGTTCGTTAAAACGCGAATGCCTTTAGTTAATGAGCCTAATAAAAAAGTAATGTGACACATCTATCGGTTTGGTACCGTTCCAATGATAGGAGCCGAGAAAACACATACACCGTAGTCACATAGATGGGCTGACTAACAAAAGTATTGTAAAAAGAGATTTAGAGACGAATTACGTACGAGTCTTTGTTCTCGGCAGTCTGCAATGATTCTATCACGTCTGTCACAATGCGAGAACAACAAAAGGAAGGCAGGGAAAACAAGAGCCAATGTCATTTTACGTCTGTCACTGTCACTGGCACAGAACGAACCAAGTTCCATTTGCGATTTTTTTCAGTCGGGAAATATGATTAATGCGCATCTCATCTCCTGTGCGATGTGATATCTGATATAAAAATCCCTGGGCATCTTTAACAGGATATACACACTTAGCAGAATACTTTCCACTTCAGAAACAAATAAAGACACAGACACAGCTTCTGACTTTTGCACTCCGTAAACAATGTTGAATCTGCAGCTTACGGTTGCTTACACATACGTTGCTATTAGTACTCACACAACTGCATTCAACATTCATATTAGTATTTCGGCACAAATACCTAAAATGCTATCTCCGATGATAGGATGAAATACTAGCCAGTCAACGATAATTTCAATGAGAAATATCAGAGACAGTGAACGTATAGACACTTGCCTAAATTGCTTATTGCAACTTAAAAAATCACTAGCGATATTTCGCTAGCAGAATCCTTGGATTGGTTTGTTTGTTAATGTTGCATTCTCTTCTGTTTAGTTCTGCCAATGTGATGACATGACGTATAAATAAAGTAACAAAAACTCTGCATTCGCTTACTAGCATTAGCGTACCCAGTGTTCCGTACACTTATACATTATTGCGTTTTTTCTATAAAGACCACGTTTTTTACTATAAAAACAAGCTTAACAATAAGTAGGTATCTATACACAGTAAGAATACCAATATCAATGTAGAATGCATTTGTTGTAAAAGCATTTCGTATAGCAGGTCATCTCATCTACAAGTCTACTTCTTTTGCAGAATAGAAAATCTGAACGTTGCTGTATGTAACACTAGACGAAATGAAAGAGACTCTCAAAAAGCTTAAAACATATATTATTATTCCTGTATAAAGATGAGTAAACCTGAAGAGAGATTTTAGAAGGCACTTAATGCACTTGTCGACCAGCTTTCATGTGCATACTTATATCTTTGCACTACTTTCGCCATAGTATCTATAGCATTTAACATTTCAGTTGCATACATATACCTACTCAGTTGTAGTGACGTACGAGCTTTTTATAACACATACATCAGAAACAGGAGCAGCAGCACTATGAAGAATGAACTTTAGACAGCATTAAAACTGTTAAGAGAGAGAAAGAGTACACATTAGACGCAAACCAGCTCTTCTTCTTTAGCAAAGTTAAGAGCGGGTTGTACGTAAATAATAAAATGAAATAAGCACACAGAGCAAAGAAAGTACACAAATCACGGTTTGATGGCTACACCCAAATGAGAGAAATGAAGAGAAGTGAACCTCTGAGTCTGAGACTCAGTCAAATCACTGACAGTTCAGATGAACTTCCTTCTTTAATGTTGAAGGAAAAGCTAAGCGCTTCATGATCACAAATGGAACTTGAAGTGCTCAACAGACTCCACAATCCTTGCTAGCATAATGACGTGACACTTCTGCAACTGAGAGTGTGAATCCTGAATTTTGACGGATGACAACAAAAACGTCTTCATCTCTGTCCAAACTCTGTGCTTTATTTAACTTTCCTCCTACATACACATACATAAATATGTATTTGGAACATTGTATTCTTCACACACTACACACTCCCTTTCATTATAAATAATCGCGTGTGCTCTACATTTGTGTCATTTCCTCTTTGTGTTGTACAAATGGTTGCTCTTTTGAATCTATACAGCGCCTACATAATATTTTATGGTCATTGACTCTCATAGTCATCATAAAGAGGAATCGCATAATAGAATGTTGAATTGATCTGTCAAGCTTGTTGTATAAGAATTGTTTTGGGCAATATCAGTTTGTTGCAATTTGTAATGTCAAAGTATTTTGAGTCTTTATTTCTTACAAAACGTAATATCGCACTTTACAATAGCAAGACATACATAGTAGCAATTGTTCTTAGAGATGGAAAGTAACGTTAGTGCTGCAACTCCAAATGCTAATAGCATTGTACAGAAAGTGAAAATGCAAACTCATGTAGCCAACAGTATGTTTCATGGAGTAAGTAGACATTTTGAATGAACAATTTCGCTTGAGAAGACATAATTGGCATAATACAATTATACGATTTACCAGACCCAGCACTTAGAAGAGGTACTTTCTCCAACACGAATACAAAATCAATATTTATAGGAATTGAACCCAGAATAATAATTTCGGGCTATCTCAAATCTCGATACTACTTTGAAGAGATGGGAAATACTAAGATAAAGTGCATTATAGTTAAATTGAATATTATATTCTTGTAGTTACAAAATTTATTACACTCATCAGCCGTAGTTTATGTAATGGAAACATGAAATGATATGAGAAAGCGCATCAGTTAGGAAACAACCCATCGTTTAGAATTGTAGAGTTACTCTTTGCATGGCACAAACTATACATTTATCAGATTTCATGCAGTTTACGGTCGAAATAGTTTCCTGGCTTGTTTAACCAAATATGTACTAAGTGCTAACTTTGTGGTACATGAATCACTTTCCCTTTCCTATATTACAATTAAATCTAGTACCATCCTCCTATATGAAGCACTAGCACACTTTTGTTAGTGTAATATGCATGAGAGTCTACATTGCATTGCATACATTGCGCCTATGATGCATATCTGAGTGCAAATGATACTACTACCTATTATTATTACCATATTATAGTATTTGGTTGATTCCTCCAAGTAGTCACTAGTAGTATACACTAAATCTACTGTTTGAAGGTATCTACGCAACTTTCAATGCTTGCGGAACTGCAAACCAAGAAAATTATTCACAGGAACTTCTGACCTAGCGAGAAATGAAGTAGAGAAGACCACGGAACGGCAATTAGTGGATTGTGGTGGTCTAGAAGCGAAACACGAGTAGGAAACAGACTCAGTTAAATTATATGGGAGTACAGCAACAGCGGGTCCATGCAGTCACGTACAAAGATCACTTTGACTCATTCCATAACTAACTACACAGTACTACATGCACTAAAACTTTCCCCCATACCTAAACACTCTCAATAGGTAAAACAGTGTGTAGACCGACTGCCCTAAAAGTCAATAAAATAGAACATGATGCATCCAAACTACCAGCAAACAAATACTCCGAGAAACTTGAATGTTTTCATACGCTACTTTCTCCCGATAAGCAATGCGTGTTTGGATTACATCCATCAGTATCTACTTGATACAGTTTTAGTTTTAGCTTAGAAGCTATACCCTCAATTTCAATGCAAATTAGCCAGCACTTTCGTCTGCTGTTTCTCGTCCCCATATGTTTGAACAGATTTTGAAACGGAACAAGACTCTTTTGTTGTATTTTAATTAGTCACATAGAGCCATTCAACTCTACGTCATTTTTCGCACACACTTCACAGTCACGACTTTTCAACTGACTTTTCCGCTTCCACTCTGTATCATTTCAGTATTCTACCACTATCCATTTTTTTCTCAAAGCATCAGCCACCGTTTGTTTAACCTATTTTATTTTCATTTGATCTTTGTAACCAGATGCTTTCCTACACCATAGCAGCACATTTCCGTACACTCACTCCAGTGTGCACACACATACACCGGTAATATGCCAACTTTGAAACACATGGACGGAAGGGATACGTGGCGGAGGCGACATGCTGTTCCTGATCAAAGCGAACCGTTCCTCTTTCCTATAAATGATAGCACTACCAACCAATCCCTCTACTCTGCGTACTCTCTAATATAATAATGATACGTGGATACGTGCATAAACTTTTTATTTTACTATTATTGTTCCAGCAAATGTACATTTCATATTTTATTGTGTTTTAAATTCTGCGAATATCCTAAAATGGAATGTGATTAGGTAACTCAATGGTTGATTATTCTATAGTACCCATTTAACCTCATTTCAGATTCCTCAAAGTTTTGTATAGAGTACCTAGTCCGTCAGTATACAGCTGTAATGTATACATCACCAGGGACCGATAAGGAGGGGAGGGGAGTACGAGGAATAAATCGACACGGAATTTAGGAAGCTACAAAATTTACAAGAACAAAATGCATGAAAAAAATGAAAAGTTCAGCTATTTCTCATTTCACAATAGAATTCCAGGTAGCAAGTCAACTAACCATGGTATGGTATGCCCTCCTACCATGAAAATGGTCTCGTTGGCTTCCTGTCGCTCCCGCGATGCGATGCATATAACGAAATTGAAAAAATACAGATAAATGCACCCGAAATTTTTTGCTTTCCAAGAAAAATTATTGCTATTTTTGAGAAATACAAAACTCTCACTTGGCTTTTTGAAATTAGTTTTCATTCACATTTTAATTTTTTTTATTTACAATCATCAATTGTATAATTCACTGTACAGCTCTATTTTTTCACCCTAAGAAATTTTGGGCATAGAAAAATATACAGTAGCTACTTATCTGTATACAATTCTCTTGCACCAATAGGATCGGATATAGTAATGAAATGACATAGGTACTGGCAATTGTAATTCATGGTACCTATACAACCAATTTTGCTTTACATGTTCATACAACTAGAATAACTATTACTGCTTGTAATAAAAAATAGTGTGTACATAACTCGAACGCTTCAGGTGACCGTTAGAGTTGAAAGAGGTGAAGAGGTCTAAACTGCAATAAAAGCAAATAGGGTCTGTATTGACATTAATTTCATTGACTGTTCCAATAAAAATAACATTTGTTTATTTCTGAGTAACGAACTGACTTCAATCGGACATGCAGATACTAGATATGTACTAATTTAGGTTTCTTGCATGTAAATCTTGTGAATGAGATACTATATCGTATTATATTCTGTAGCAGATAAACAAAGAAAATATTATTGTTGAGAAAAGCTCTGTAGAAATCACAAAGCTGGAAGGGGTAAAAGAAGCCTTTGATGGCAAAGGAAAATATTATATTGGAACATAAAAGGGTTTTGGAAGTAGGCATATACGTTTCTCATGTCGGTTTGCGTCCTGTCTCCGTACACTTCTCTTGAACTGAACGACTTCCTCTGGAGATTCAAACTTTCAGCTTCCACAACATAAAGCAAGAAAAAAGAGTGTGAAGGCAAATAAGGATTCTGTATATGGCAAAAGCACAACTACAACTGTGGTGCAAAATAGACATTGGATTTCTGAAAATTTCTTGTTCTCACTCAGTCATTCATTCAGAAACGAAATACAAATAGTCTTCAGTAAGCACAACTAGACGAACTCAAAGACTAATCTCCATGTATGTGTAAGACTAACATTGAGATAATATAAAGACACACGAAAAGAATGGTTGCACGTGTAGTTAGTGTTTCTCCGTATTGCTCGATAGCACACAATACAAAGCCTTCTCTGTGTGTTGTAGTCTGTTGCAAAAATAAATGGAGAATCTTGACTTGGGCAGAATAAACGTCTCTCTTGTCTCTCCCTTTAAAAATAACAATGCATGGATGAACAAAGGAAATGTTCCTAAACACGAGATCTACACATTTTACACTGATAATACTCCACTACAGCCTGCAACGCAGCTACTACAAAATAACATATCAATATATTTCCGCACAACACAACAACACAGCAAAATGCTTTAGCCTATCCCTATAACACAGTCAAGCTATTCGACTTCATGAAAAAACTTAAAAAACACAGTAGAGTTATGTAACACACGCAAAAACACTCTTCCTCTACACTCAAGCCGCTGCTCCAAGCTCCTACTGTGTAGTGTTTAGTGTATATATTGTACCTACTCTGCTTTTGCTGCACTTGTACTTGTATAAAATTTTACATTACCAACTATTTTTGCCTTTTGCATTGTGCTACGAAGAAAAATATAAATAACATAAATTCCCATTTATTTCATCGAGCTCAGCTCCTACATTATTTCCCTGACTTCCTCTTCCAAACCAAAAAGTAATAAAAGATATATTTTATAACTCCCCGTTTCCCCCCAGTGACCGATTTCTGCATTCAATATTTTTTATGCTCCATCTTTTACTTTATAGGTTCAGATTAGAACTGAATTAAATTGTAAAAATTTTGTCTCCTGCTGAGTGAGCACATTTTTCATAAAAATGATAGGAGTAGGCGTAGCATTGTAGCTGAGCCATCATAGACAGAATCTCTATGTATTATGCTGTAAATGACTACAGATGCTTTCCCCCGAAAAAAATTAGGTTGAAGAATAGAACTTCTATATAAATATCAGTAACATTGTGAAAACCGATCAATCATGTCACACACTATAGTAGCTTCCAACTTTGTTCGTAAGTATAAAAAATACCTAAGTATATTCTTAGCTATGAGTACCAACACATCTTTATTGATTTTGATTTGACTTTCTATGTAGTAGCAACTACAGGATGTCTACACATTCACATAGATGCAATGTTGTAGTACTGACGGGTAGCATCGTTGTCGTATGTGCTAGTACATAGTTGAATTATCTAAAATTTGGTGAAGAAAGTAATCATGTGGATCATTCATTACCAACTTTTACATCAAAGAGCAATGCTGTTAAACAAACCAAAGACAAATAAAATTAAAAGTAGCTGAAGATTGTTGTTACATCTGTCATTAGGATTTACAGCGTAAACAAATATTGTAAAAGTGTAAGTACTAGTGCGGTGATGCACTTGTTTGTGTATTGAGTACAGATACAATACACAGCTTTGTAAACGTGGGTTTTGGGATAAAATATTTAATTGTTCAATCGTAAACAGCTCCATTAAGACTGAAGTACCCAAGTTAACTGGATGAAATTAACCTATGTAGGGAAAGACGTAGCGCAGCGGACCAACGTATAAGTTTCTCTCGAAAATTTTATTTTATTGTTATGAGCTGCTAGTTAAAAGTTGTGCCATAAACGTTGCTCTCTGTGAAATTCCCTGGAGCCAATTAAGAGTTTCTTTAAGGAACGCTCCCTTCTCCTCTCTGACAGCAATGCTCTCCTAACTCTGCCACTTTTGAGCTCATCATTTTAATTCAGTTCGCTCTACACACTTTTCTTTAAGCAACATCCTCTTTCCGTCAACTTTAAGTAGACAGTTCTGTCTTCGCTCGCCTGCTTTGCTTTTTCCTCTTTCAACCATGCCATCATCAGAACACTATGCATCACCCTTATTAGCAGAATTACTCATGCAAATATATTATACACAAAAGGTGTTTCCGGATATAATTTTCTATAGTTTCGGTATCAAATTATATGCATATATGTTTACATCATATCGTAAGGTTGACGTGAGAGTTATAATTTGAGCCACTTTGAAAAACACACATAGGTATATGTATATAATTTACTATAGCTAATATTTATTACATCACTCTAACTTGAGCACACAGAAATTGAGTCAACACTTCTTTTTCTAGGGTCTAATTAGACATTTCTAAAAGTGTATCAGAGTTTGTACTTTAATTTAATTTGGGGGAATTTCCTTGGCTGAATGATGCTTTATTAGTTTGCAAAGAAAGAACAACAAAGACTTAAAAAGCCACAGATTGAATGAAGATCTGAGCGTTTTGATGTTGTAAATCATTCCTTCTAACTTGATTGAAAGCAAAGTATATCCAAGATGCCATAAAATGCTATATACACAAAGCAGATACAGCTTTTTCGCTTACTGCATTATGGAGTTGATGTGTTTTGTATGTATATATAGCAAAGAAAAAGATAATACTTTGTATTGTGTTTACATGCCCTGCTTTATTTATTAGTACCGCCCGAGTTTTATAGTGATAGCAAATATCTAGGAACATGGGTCTAGTGAAATTGAAAGTATGCTTAATACACTTCCGTATTGTAAAGTAAATAATGTGTCGTTAATAGCGGGTGTGTATGTACACTGTATATTGTGTGTATATATAACTCAGTCTTTCTACGCAAACAATTTCATTCAACAACCGATCTTGGGAAAGTAAGCCATTCTCAAAACGAAAATAACTTTATAGATGCTACGACATAAACGCAACACATGCATCTCATTTTGCATTTTACGACGAGCTGGTTGGTTGGTCGCACTAATACATGTCTGTGCAGAGATAATAATATTATAGGTAAGTGTACGCTTACTCTACGCAATATTTACACTAAGAACAAAATTCCAGTTAACCAGACAGTTAAAGCAGAATACATTGAGCCAAATAAACATTGAGGAGCAAATCGTTCCTTAATTTACGAGTCTCCTCTTTGCAAGGCAGAAAAGCAAATTACGGCAGACAATATTCTACTAACACACTCAACCACAATTACATTAGTGGAAACGTAGGCTCCAATGTATACAGTGAGATTGAAAGAAGACTTAAAATATACAAACAACATTAATCCTGTCGCCAAAAATCTAAAGGTAAAAGGTAACCGAACCGTGTAGGTATGTAAATACCTCAACCTGGATTTCATTTAATAACAATTTCCGTCTGTTTTGAGTAATTTATTATGGCTACAGCAACATCAGTCATAGTCTAAGCAAATATTGCAATGTATGAAAGGGGGCAAACAATGTACTTGTCTTTGCATGCAAACATACATAATACATACCAACAATGTCTAGCAGATTGAAGGTATGTGGAGTGTAGTGTTGGAATGAATTTTGTTGCATCCAAGAAATGTAATTTCAAAGATTGATGTAGTCAGCGTATACGGTTAGTGCATGCGGTAATAATCTTGAAATCCACATTGTAACATGAACCACTTACAGCGATGTATCTATAAATCTACATATAATGTGTTATGTATTTCGTATATTCATATTCTGCAGATACGGATTCTATGGTGTCAATAATTTAGCTTTATAGTAGGTAGTTATGTATTGATTTTGGTTAAATGTGGAACAGAAGCCAAGGAAAATTACTTTCTCTTTATTCGTGTTCTTTGTAACTCGTTCCATATCTTAATTCTATACAGTATGTCAACTAAAATAAAATTCGAAATATCAGAAAAACTGATACAAAGTGCATTGATTGAAAAAAATCGTTTAAATTAGAATCGTAAAGGTTAAGAGGATGAAATCAGTGGAGGTTGCATTATGTCAAGTTTAAAAAATGATGACAGAACGTCAACTAAACGTAAATAAGTTGACGGCTGAAATAGTTGTGGACTAAAGCCGAAGAGAAACAAAGACTATGGGATTATTGTATCGGAGATTAGAATTCCCGACATACATAGCACCTATATAGAATGCCCGTATGTACTTGAATGTTTTCTATTGTATACGCACATGTATATTACACATAGTCTACGCCAAGCCGGGAGTGAGTAAGTTAGAGACAAAGTAAGGTGAAATGGATGGAACACGAGACTAAGTGAGTGAAGTGACTTCATGAAGTAAGTGTGGCGTGCCGGGTATGGAGATACTGTTATGTATTTGCATATCAGGGCACTCCATCCAAATGGTTGACATTCAGGTTAATGCTACACAGGGCAGATCAGACAATGGCTTAAATGGTGTTTGCAAATGTGATGTGAGTTATCCGTCGAGACAGTTCACTCGTGTATCTGTAATGGGCACTCTAGTGCTCAGAGACTACTATGGCCTTTTCCTTTCTATTATGGTATGCTATGTACTGTGTAGTCGCAGTGCCAGTGTGGCACAACTGCAAAATCTCCTCTTCTGCTGTGACTCTTTAGCAAACTTAACTTCTGGCATGACAATCCATCCCAAATTGCTACGTACCCAACCAACGAAAAAACAATATAATATAGAAGGACTGCAGCATAATGTATTTGTCATCACAGGGATAATAATATGATAACTTGGACTACAGTACAAAGCACTGCGATGCTGCAGTATTATTAACTAAGAAGAAACTTTGACACAATAATAATATTAGGTACTCCTTTATCACAACAACAATTAGGTACACTATAAGTGCCCATATAATATTACAACAGTAGCAAGTCGAGAGACTCTCCAATGGGCTATACATAGCTATGTATATATAAAGGTCTACCTAAGTAAACACTACATTATAAATACAGCACTACAATTGTAGCCGAAATACCAATTCCTCGAGGTATTCAAACTTTCAACTGTGAGTTAAATAAATACAAAGAGTCAAGGCTAATATTGTAGTTAAAGTCGTCTGTTGGGAATTCAAAAGTATGTACCTAGGTAGACAATACACCATCATAGGAGACGCCAAGACTATTATTGACTAGGCGTAGCACAAACGTCAAGTGTATGTGTATGCATACGTTAACTCACATGACACACGTTTGTTGTGCTCTGATCTTGCACATATATCTAGCATTTTAACAATGCAATAAGGCTGTAATAATAATATAAGATATGCACAACTTACGTAGCTTCTTTATCTGCATGTACGCATACATACTTTACTTACATACATACAATAGTTTGATGCTAAGCTGACAAATTCGTCTTAATAATGAACAAAGACTCTCTTTATGTTTATTTCAGGGCACAGAGTAAGAAAATAATTATTTCCCTTTGGATCCTTCCTGAGATCTTCCGTTGTAATGAAGACTAAGACATTGGGTATAATGCTCTCTCTGTCTCAAAAGTACCTACCCGTTATTATATTAATCTGTCTCGAATTCTGCCACAAACACATTGTGGGCTTTATTAATACTACTAGGTAGCGTTATTTACGCTTTATACCTGTGTGAATAACTAATACAAAGTTTTCACAAAGAGTATAGAAATGCGGTTTTTGACTAATAGAGAGGAATCATTACCGCTTGAATGTTGTTTGAGAAGTTGGGTT
>JAQFYB010002010.1:0-27680 GCA_034694085.1 Pogonognathellus longicornis | reverse complement strand
ATTATACAAGTGTTCGCATGAAGTCGCATTGTCGATGAAATAGTATCTAGGGTGTGCTGTCAGTACGTATCTTCCAACAACCATTCACGCTACCACAAGAATAACCTAAAACAGTCTAGTCCCTGAAAACCTAACACTTAGTATCTACATAGTATACAAGTATAGCTGTACGATAATCCATAAGGGATAAAGACTAGGGTTGTTTCCTATACCTACACATAATTATGGTCCCGTGCATCTGCAGTCTTAAGCCTATACCAACACGTACTTGTGGACCCGTGTTATAGCATAGGGAATGAGTGGACGCAGGGTTCTAGGAGAAGCCTTATACTAGCAAAACCGTACTCTACCATGTTAAAGCATTGGAAGCGGACGCGGAGTTCTGCTATTTTGGGATCGGACGCTGGTGGCGGTACTACACCACTACTGTCAGCACCTAAAGTTTCGTCCGGAGTGTTTACTATAAAGTTAGGTTATTCAATAAGCTAGTAAAGCACACGTGAACGTGAAGCGTCGTTTAAGATCCCACGCTCGCAATACAAAAAAAGACAATTTACCTAAAGTTCAAATTTCTTTCTCAGAATCAAGTGTTTCCATTGATTTTTTTAGGAAAAACCACTATTCTTCAGTGTAAATATATGCAATATTTGATCTTTTAAACGATTACAAATTTGCAATTACTACTGTATTTTAAATGTTTGAGCGAATCTATTGCATTTTAATAGATATAGTAGAAGATCATCCAATGCTTTGGACAGCAGTTTACTGAAGTATTTTTTAATAAAATGCACCTCCGAAGTCAAAATACTAATATACCGTTCGAAATGTTGTAATACCATCCAAAATTCAATTCCATTACGCAAAACTAACGTGAAGCACTGTTGCGTTTTGCATAATTTCATAACCTACAAATAACTACATCTCTGGACTCTGGAGTATATAAAAGTCGGTTTTGCGACGGAGGAAAATTGATAAATTATAAAAAGTGGAATATAAACGTAAAGTTGGTGTACGTTATAAAATAGTAAATTATAAGTACCTGAGCAAGATCAAAAGGAAAAACCCAGTTTTTAGAAACATCAGATTTGCTTTGGAAGTGGTTGTAATAAAAACCTGATAGTATATCTCAAGGAATGTGTAAGTTCTAAAAAAATTATTTCGGAATATTGACGAAGAAAACACACTTGATTTGCAAATTTTTAAGCGAGAAATGAATAACAATGTGAAAAGTCAAATGAAATAAAAAAATAATGAATGCTAATTGAAGTATGGGGATAATTATTAAAGGGAATAAAAAAGGGACTATTACAATTCATTCATTCGATGTGGAAACTTACTACTATTTTATTGCAGGGACAAGAATGACAATATCCGATTAAATAAAACATCATGAAAGGAAATCAAATTATTGGTTTTATATTCCAAAGCATTTTACTTGTGCTCTTATTGCTTTATGCTGATGCGTCAAAAAATGAAAACAAAATGTTGAATTTGAACTTTTACCTTCACCCCTTCAGTAACTGTCTGGTAAATATAATATGGCATGGAGATCTACAGTTCGACTTTGCGGAATTCATATCTACTGTCGTTCTTTCACATTATGTATTTTTAGATTATAAAAATAACTTTTACAAAAATATGAATGGAGAAATTGTAGATGTATTAGAGCAGGATAGGGTTATGACTGCCCCTTATGCATGGCAATGCATTCTTCATTTTTTTATGTTTCCTACAAGTCCGTATATTGGGAAATTAAAATACCGGCCAGAATATCATTCAATTCCATGGCATTTTTCCTGGTTCTGGAATGAAATAATGATGGTTGATCGTTTCACTTATCGGTACGAAGAGTACGGACAATCCATATCTCGCAACGAAATGTACATAATTATTTTAGAAGATAAAGACAAATGTAGCCCGCATCCAAATGATATGGTTGCCAGAATAATATTTTACAGTACTCTAGCAATTCTTTGGGAAAATTCACGTCACAGTCTTAGATTTCTTATAATTTGTGAATTGAATTCGTCCGATCCAAGCCAAACCAAAATTTCATACTTAGAGGATCACTCAATAAAACATTTCCTGAATTTAGAAAAAATATTGGAATCTAGAATAGAAATAAGATCGACTTCGTTTGAGGGTTCATATACCAAGGATGGTTTACGACAAGAATGGGAACAACATGACAAGAGAAATATTTATTCCTCAACCAATTGGGTTGTACTGACATCAAAGAGTATAGGAGAAGCATGCATTCCAGTTAATCCACTATCATTTAAAGAGAAAAGTAAATTCACTTTCAAAACATTTCACAAGCAATCAGATGATGTTGATGTGAATATTCCTCATTTCCAGGAATTTGTGCCCAACGCTACTCTTATAGTAGATAGAGCTTATGAGTTAAAAGACAGATCATTTAGTGTTTGTGCTTTTGAAGCGTTCGAGTCTACTCAACTGGCTGTAATATTTAACACAAATGGCCATTTTGTATTGAAGTCGGAAACTTTCAAGTTTGTGACATGCGACGGAGTAAAAGGCAACTCTGGAATTTCTTTCAGGGGATTCTTCTCCTCATTTGATTTAGCAATTTGGCTTTTACTACTTTTTAGTGTTTTAGCAATGTCGATTTCGTTGAAAATAATTTACACAATGAAAAATTTTCAAGTAAATGAGTACTTCGTAGTTTTTATAAGTTTAATAGAACAAGGAAATTCAATTATTTCCAATTCTAAAAGAATCCCTAGTGCATACTGTGTCTGTGGAGCTTGGATTCTGATGCTGATTATTTTGTCAAATGCGTACAAAGGATCCAACATCTCCGAATTAACAGCTCCCATGAAAGTTCAAAAATTATTTCTTTTTAGTGAGCTTGTGGAACTAAATTATACGCTATTACTTAAAAAATATCATGCATCCTTTGGAACCAATTTCATATATTCAAATCTTTATCATGAACTAATATTTTTCTATTCCACATTATTGCACGATTTGGAAGAGAAATATGATGAAAATCTGCCATGGCTCATCAAAGATTTTTTTATTATGGATGATCGCAACTCCGCGAATGATTTTCTAAATGTCTCTCGATTAAATGAGCGAAGATATATAGGAAGTATTATACCGATTATGCTATCTGTATTGCCGAATGACACAAATTCTATTCAAAACCGTCTTTTTGAATGTAAGAAAACCGCTTATGGCGATTGGTCGGATACAATCGATAACTTGGAACTTCAATTGAAATTAAAATTTCCAAATTCCAATAAAGTGTCCAAAAGCTCCGAAGCACTGTGGTCAAGAAATACGGGATGGAAACTTTTTCAAAAGTTTAATCATCAATTAAAAACTCGTTTGTGTTGGTTCGAGGAATTCGGAATTACCACGATTTGGAAATCAATTGAAAAAAAGAGAAGTGACACAAAATCTGCTGAGAATGTAACAAAAATTCATTCGAACGAAGACAACGTGAAAGCCCTGAGCATGCATGATAACGTTGTGGTGGTTTTCTACGTCCTCATGATTCTCATCTCCATTTCTGGAATAACGTTTTGCATGGAGATTCAGATCCGACAATTAACAATCAATTGGCACGTAATAATTTCAACGTTCATTAACTTTCTTCGGGCAAGTTTTGAAAGATTTTCAAGGTATTGTACGTATCTTTGGGTTAAATAAATCAGTATAGGTAAGCATCTTTAAACTTTTACTGAAATAAATAATACAAAACTTTGAGTTTGTGTGTTATAAACTTTGTTTATAAATGGTCTTTATTTAAATCTTATTTTTAAAAGAGTTGTGGTACTTAAATCTATAGATTTAACACCCACAATAATATTTTCTAATATATTAAAGCTAAAGTTTGCCTACTTAATAGTTTTTTCGCCTTCCTAAATTAGTTGGTTTACTTTTACTAAGAATATCTCTTTGTTTTATTTCTTATTGCATAATTTTTGCGGATTTAATGTTAGTTCTCTCTGTTTAATTAAATACATACCTAGTTTACCTGTGTACATCCGGATTGGACAATCTCTTTTTTCGTTGTATTTCGTGGAATGTGGTGTGCCTTGCAGTAATAATTTAAGCATAGTTAAATACATCAATTCGAACCAATGTTTTTCAACGAATTAAGATATTTTGCTCGCTTTGAAGCCCGTGACCTCGGTGGCCCCTACTTGTTTTGGTAGTAGTCTTGTTTACATTTCGGTTAGGCCATGCATACATTTTCAAAAAGGCCGTAGTGAAATGGAAAATGTAAAATTACCTATCACCAAATCAATAAAAAGAGGTTTTCTTGCTCATTTTGAAAATGTTTTACACCTGCAGTTACACATTTTTTAAATTTCTTTTGAGAACGCAAAATGAGTAGGACCAATACCAGCAGCATGTCGATTTAATGCATAGGAATGTGAGGGAAGTTGAGTTGGGCTAATGCATATATAGTAACTTCCTGAACACTCTGTATAATTGTATAATATTATAAAAATACAAATTAAGCAATGCTTGTTAAATAATATTGAGGAGGCCTTCTTATTTGTTCCATATTATGCATAAGATAAGACAACCTTAGTATGGTATTGAGATAAATAATGCAAAGTTTAAATACAAACCAAATGAAAACTTGTGGGACAAAACTAAAATAGCAATGAATTTTCATTTTGCACAAACACTTGTGGTATTTAAGAAATGCAATGAATCAAAACAAACTGTGTGATTTATCTATACAAAGTTAAGAAAAAGATAGAACTGAAGTATTGATGAACATATTAGTGTATTCCCAATGGCGTATCTAGAATTGTAAAATGGGTGGGGCCCAGATTAAGTCACTGAGTTAGTACGAAAATACCGTTAAACCTATATTGCAAATTTATTAGCAAATATTGTCCAAATTTGCGTAAATTCAGGTCAAAAGCAATAGAAATTACAGAAAATCCCGCGTAGCACAAAAAATATAGCAAACTTGTCACAAAATTAAGCAAAAAATATAGCAAATGGTCAAAATCAATCAAGGCCATATCCAAGATTTGGTTTCGGGAGGGGCACCAAGGTAAGAATGTTATTATGAATGGCAATTTTTGCGCGAAGCGCGAAATTATTTAGCTAATTTGAGCCAAAATGAGGCTAAAAAGTTTCAAATTCGCGCGTAGCGAGAATTATTTCTCGATTTAGGGTACTTTCGTGCCAAAAAAACCTATTTTTTTGAGATTTCGGGGTGGGGGGGGGGGGCACGTGCCCTGCCGCTAGATACGTGTTTGCAAGTTTGTGCATTTTCACGGCTAAAATAAACTTTTTTTAAAGATTTTGGGAGAAACTTTTTTATCTAGTGTCCAAAAATGAGAGGGGGTGGGGGCTTCAGCTCCCTAAGCACAACTAAATACGCCACTGATTATTCGTGCCATTAACTTTAATACCACTGATATCTTATACTGTACTGTTTTGTGTGTTTCTTCAAATTTATTACTGTTATCAAGTTTCGGTCGTTTAGAAAAATTCGAAGATTTGATTTTTTCTTAATTTCGGAAAATCAAAATACACGTACTTTCATTTTATCTGATAGTGTGTAAACTAGTAAGCAAAGATATAGATACAAATCTCAATAAATAAACTTCTTAAAAAACTTATTATCTAATTTATGCGTATTATAATGTTTTGTTTAATGATATTCTGCATCACTTTAAAATGATTTGATGAAATTGATGCTATATTTATTGAAATTGTTTTTCATTATCCAAAAGATGCAAAAGTATCTAGTGTGTATGTTCAAAAAATCTGGGTGGGGCCCGGGCCCCAAGGCCCACCCCTAAATATGCCCTTGTGTATTTCATGCTGCAATGTCAAGAAAGATGACAATATATTCTACACATTCAAGTTATAGCTAGTTGTATACAAAATTAATAAATAATTAAATAAAATTGTATTATGTATTACTAAAATGATGTCAAAAAGTGTTAGGTTTTACCTGTTATTAATGTATTACGTTTTGCATGTTATGTATAGTGTGCTTAAGAATAGGTACATTGTTATTAAAATTTTGCACAATAAAATGAATATGATTACTATCCGTTTTTCCATACATATGTGTATAACAATAAATGCATGACCCTATCCAGAAATAGATTTAGGGAGGGGCAAAATCCGAACTAATGATGTGAGCAAATTTAGGTAAAATCGACCTAGAATGCTTCAAATTTACGCCTAATGCAACAAATTTGCACGTAATGCAACAAATTTGCGCCTAATGCAACAAATTTGCGCGTAATGCAACAAATTTGCCCCTAATGCAACAAATTTGCGCATAATGCAACAAATTTGCGCATAATGCAACAAATTTGTCCCTTCAGTGCAAAATACCCGCTTATTTTGAGATTTTGGAGGGGGACAGCTGCGCGCTTGTGCATCACTTGAATTTCGCCACTTTTTTCTGACCTGTTTGGCTTGACCGATTCGCCCTGCTACCGCTCCCTCAGTCTTAGGATTTCAGTATGGGGGTGCTGGCTGGTAAATCAAATTAGCAAAAGACTGAGATATTGAATGAACAAAAAGGTTATTGTCCTAAGTCTCTCTGTTGCATGGTTTGGTCGCTAGAATAAATGAAAGTTCAACTACTAACATTTCAATTGTTAGGTTACACCTAATGGGACCCACGCTTTTTATTTTGTTGCTTGTCATTTCAAAAAGTCATTACTCCCAGAAGAATTGAACAGCAAAGTACCTAGCAAACTTTATGTTTTAAGGGTGTTACATTAACTGTGTTATGCGTTACCTATTGCATGATGCACTGATGCTGTAAGGTGTTTCACCTCATCTAAAAAATAACAGGACAAAGAAGTAACATCCTGCATCAAGAAATGCATATCGAGTCATTTTTTAAATATAAACCAAAACCAATATTTTGCTTTAAATTTTGAAAATTTAAATTTAAAAGTAACCGCTACCTTTTTGTATGCTTGTGTTTAATGGTTTATTTTTAGTCTATCTGATAACCAATTACTGAACAACACATTTAAGTCAAGTGTTGTGGATGGAACTATGTCACATCCACTATTTAGTTCTTTGTGTTATTAGCAGTATTGCCGTAGTTCAAATTATACATACCTACTACCCCACAATATTATTAAGTGGCCACCTGTGAATGTTTTGCTAACTACGCAAAACTGTATTAATGTACACACCAGTAAATAACATTGATCAATACATTAAAATTTAGTATGCAGATGTTTTATTGTTCTTAGCATACATAATATTTTCTTTTCTTTTGCTTAGCATTTAGCACTAACAGTCACGGCCGTATCCAGAAATCGATTTCGGGGAGGGCAAAATATATTTCAGGGAGAGGAAAATGCACAAAAAAGAATTTATTTTGCCCTTGCAGGGCAAAATAACTTATTTTTTTGGAATTTCGGGGAAGGCAATTGCCCGTTTGCCCTCCCCCTGAATACGGGCATGCTAACAGTATTACAAGACAAAATCTTATTGCTTAACCTTTTATTGCAAAAGCATGGCAAGCGCCTTTAGTATTTAAGCCAAATGTTTTTAAGGTATTTTTCCATAAATTTTGAGATTTGATACAACATTTAAATACCATTTTTCATTCAATTTGATGATTGAATTTGACATGCTTGTTGAATTCAATAAATGCGTATGTAGTAGCATCTTAATCAGTACTACAGTTGCTTATATTCTCCTAGAATATTGTATTACAGGGAAGAAGAATGGACAATAATACTGAATAAATATCGTAACTTTAAGGCTAGACTAGTGCAATGAACATTTTTAAGTTACGTGTTCCAGACAGTAGTATTGATTGCCCATGTTGGAAATTCAGTTGGTACTAATATACTTTAAACATGTTGCGTGTATAAACATATTATTGATCGATACTAGAACTCGTCAGCTAAAATATTATATATGCCCAGCAAAAAAAATCTGTAAAAATTAACAAAAAAATACAGATTTTTGTTGCTAATATAAATCAGGCTAGAAAATAAATCATGGCGCATAAATAAATTATAAGCAATGCTTAAACTTTTAAACTAAATGGCAATATATTTCAAACTTTATGTATTTCTATAACACTTAACTATACTGTTATTTATAGTTAAATATATTTTTAGGTGAAAGTTTAGAACGCTAGTTTATTGTATTTATTAATTGTTATCATGTAATAGAGCAACGAATGAATGATAATATAAACAGTATATGACAGTATTCAATGTTTCAATCATGTATGATACATTTTTTAATTGTTTTCATCTTTTCAAATCAACTCAAAAAAAAAATCAAGGTGCCAGGAGGGCACCAAAAAAAATATTTTGGTCAAAACCCCGCAAAATGGCTCTTTTTTTGATTTTTGGGCCCGGGGTTAGAACCCCGCATTTACAGAAAAATTTGGTTCGGAATAGAATACTGAGACAATAAAATACTCTTTTAGCTGACGTGTATGAGTATTTGCGTTTATATATCGATCAGTGTAAATAAGACACGCAACATATATGTTAAAACGCACTCGAGTTTAAAGGGTTTAAAAGTATAATATTATCAACTCAATGTAAAACATGGACTACCAACGCCACTCTTTCGAACACCCAGGGATGGAAAATGCTCTTCAACGTTGCAACCAGGTTGCATGGGGAAATGGGAAAAAATTTGCTCTGCCACATGAGGGGTCGTGGCAAAATTTTGGGGAAATTGGAATTTTTTGGGGAAATGAGGTAATGGGGAAATTGGTTCCCCCTAGAAGGCGGTGAAATTTTTGGGGAAATGAAATTAGACATCCCAGTGCCATATATCCATATTATGACGAAAGGGCATTTCGCTTTAATTAACCTGCATTTTTAATTAAGATGTATTTTTTATGCAAACCAAATATAAGTCTTACTGATATTTCAGATATAAAATAATGTATTGCTGCATACTTTGGGCTGCATAATAACATCATCAAAAAGAGTGGACTACTTACACTCAAACTCGTTTACACTTTTTTCGTTCGAATATATTTTTCTCACATTTTCATATACTTTTGAGGCCTTCAATACGAATCCATCACGGTCTCATATAGCTAAAAATAGGCGGTATTTTTGATCGCTCATTTGAATGTTTCATATCATTCTTTGTACTTCAATGCGTTAGAAACTCCGACTTAAAAATTTAAAAAAAAATCTCTTGCATCCCCTGAGCTGGGGTGAGTGACGGGAAAATTGGGGCAAACTAAATACTGATACGCCAATAACTTTCAAACCACAACTCGCCAAGATGTGAAATTGATACAAAGAGTTCAACCTACCGTTCTTTTGGCCGTTAATAAAAAAACTGAATATGTATGTACCCGAATCTGAAAAAACCCGAATTTCAGAAATAAAGTTTGAAATCGATTTGTCGCCGAGTCCAAGAATTGCCCGCGAAAAAGAACATGGGAGATTAGATAAATCAGAAAATTGATTTCCAAATCGTAGTAATTCCAAATTGCTCGAACCAACGCAAACGAATTTTGAATTGACGATTAAAGTTTTGGAAAAGTTTCCATCCCGTATTTCTGGACCACAGTGCCTCAGAACTTTTCGACACTTTATTGGAATTTGGAAATTTTAATTTCAATTGAAGCTCCAAGTTATCAATTGTATCCGACCAATCGCCATAAGCTGTATTCTCACATTCAAGAAGACGGCTTTGAATAGAATCTGTGTCATTGGGCAACACAGCTGAAAGAATCCAAATCAACTGGGACGAAGAGCTGCACAAAAAATGCGTGTTCACGAGAGCAGTGACGTTGCATTCGTGCTGCTCAAGTCATGCAGGGTGCAACATATACACCACTACACACGTACATCATACATTCAAAATACATTTCACGCACAATACAATACACACACCCACTGCACTAGTAGTAGTAGTAGTAGAATTTATTGATCAATATCGAAACAGTAATCGATCACAAATATTTTTTACAGACGTATTCTTGTCATGTCACATTACAAATTTACATGAGTATTATACATAAACCATTAGGCCAGCTTCCCACGATCCATCGTCATAGTTATACTTATAGTTAATTAATGAATACATTAAAATGGTATTAGTCAAAAAGTATTAAAAAAACTCCTTATTTTCATTGCTCTGCTCCAGAACATAAACAACCTAAATGCGTTATTCGCAGAAATATCATATAGTTTTGTTCTGTATGTTTCTCGAGTGACATCACTAAAATCAAATATGTTTACAAGGTACTTCTTTCTAGGTTCACAGTAGTGGGGACACACAAACATTACATGAAAATTATCCTCCCGATCATTTTTATTACATATCTGGCAAATTGATAATTTATGTATTTTACTGCCTTGTAGGTGAATAGATTGTCCGTTAACGTACACGTAACCATCGCATGTTTTCAGCTGACAGACCAAACGAACAAATTTCCATTCAATTCCAATGTTCAGATAATTATTTTTTGTGCTAACAGTTCTGGGCACACTGTATATACAGTTCTCACGTTCTGTTATGTAATTCATATCTATCTGTCTAATAGTTGCTTTGCATTTGTCTAAGGATGATTTGAGGTTTTTTGAAATGAAATCAGGGTCTTGTTTCTCCCACATCTCAGACAGATTGTACTTGTATAGCAGCGATTTTACTTGCAGAGTCCAGTTGTATTCTTCTGTGCACATGAAAGATATTTTCCGTAAGTTCTCGTAGCAGTCACGAAGTAACGACTCCCCAGGCTTTTTATTCAAAATATGTATCAGGTATACTAGGACCATTTTGATCAATGTTAATCTAATACACTCAATGTTGGTTTCCAGTCTTACTATGCACCTTGGTGTGTAGACCGGTAGGAATAAAATGTTACGGAAGAAATTTGACTGAAATTTGTCAATTTCCTCCTCGTATATCAGTCCCCAAATTTGAATGGAGTAAAAAAACACCGATTTCACCAGAGAATTAAAAAGTTTTTCTATTATTTGCAGGTCGTTCACCTTACTTTTGTACAGTGTAGTCATAAGTGAGGAGGAAGCTGTTGTCCCATTTGCTTCGTAGCATTTTTTAGCTTGTAAAAATTTTTCCGAACATGAAAATGGCACTCCAAGATACACGTAACTATTTTCGACTTCGATGTTTAAATTTCCCCATTTAAACCTTTCGTTTCCTGGACGTCCGTTTCCCTTGCTGAAAATCACTACTCGTGTTTTATTCAAATTGACTTTCATTTCGTTGCTTTCAATGTAGTTTCTCAGGACTTCTGCTTTCTTTTGCAGATTTGCAGCTGTATCCGCTAATAGAACATGGTCATCCGCATACATTAAGATATGCACAGAGAAATTTCCAATTTTAATACTGGGGATTCCGGAGTCGTCTAGTTTTTTTACAATATCATCCATAAATAGTGTGAACAATTTCGGTGAAAGCGTCTCTCCTTGCAAAACAGATTTTTCGACTTTGAAAAACTTTGTCAGTCCATGTGGGGTTCTAACGCAGGCGTTTGCACATGAATATAATTTCCTCAGTACTGCGATAAACTTTTTGCTCACACCTAAAAAATTTAATTTCGACCACAGAATGTCATGCTGAACTGAGTCAAAAGCTTGGCTTAAATCCACAAATAGAGCGTATAACTTTTGCCCCTTAATTCTAAGTCTGTGTTGCACTATAGAATTTAGGATAAAAACTTGATCGACCGTTCCTGTCCCCTTTTTATAGCCTGCTTGAAATTCGCTTATCTTTTTGTATTTCTTGCACCAGGCGTCCAACTTCACCCACTGCACTATACTAATTTGTTTTCGACCCCTACCCCATTGGGGGTTTTCAGGGGAATGCTTAAGTTGGGGGTAGTTTAAATAGCAGATAATATTTACATAATATCCAGTATGTGAATTTACACTTAAGTTTTCAAAAATGCAATTACCATTCGCATTCATGGTACATGGGTAATTATTAGAAGTGCCTTCCTAATGCATTGTATAATATTTGTATGCACCTAATTTGCAATACCTTTGAGTGGCCACCTGTGAATATTGTGTGAACCAAGCAGAATTGTAGGTATTCATACATACACCAGAAGGTAAGCAACATAGAATTGAAAATTGTAATATTTCTGTATCTATATCCTTTATGGTATGGTTGGCAGCCATGCAACTAAGATTTTAGTATGGCGGGTGCAGGGTGGAATAACAAATTTGCAAAACAATCCGATTTCAAGTCTAATTTGACCACTCTATCTCAAAAGCTTGATAACAATTTTTTTTTTAAATAGCTAAATTTTTTAAATACATAGATGTTGTACGTATAACACAATGCAATTGAATACAAAGACAAAATATTGTTTTAGTTGACGAGTGTTAATATTTGCATTTATATATTGGTCGGTACAAATACAACAATCTGTGTACAGTGTGACCCAGTTATTAAGGAAACTTTGCCCTTTTTCTCCCCAATGGGGAAGGTGGCATATGATATATACATATCAAATGATGGCCTAGCACTTCATCTTTCGAATGGTAGTAATTTCATGTTTCAAATCAAATCAAATCAAATTTTTTATTGTCAAGTATCTCAGTAAACTGATCTTCCGATACAGAACATAGAAATTTCTTTAGACTAATTATACATTATAATATTGTCATAAATTAGATACTAGACTAGAGTACTAAATAGTTAGAGGTTACATAAAGAATGTTGAAGTTATACTAAGTTAGTAACGAGCGAGAACACAGAATATGGTATGCTAGTTTACCTTTGAAAGCAGACAGATTACTCAAAGATTTAATATGTTGAGGCAAGTTATTCCAAGCAATAGCACCACGATACGCAAACGACTTTTTAGAAAATTGACAATTATATGCTGGAAGTAGCACATTGTGGAATTGCTTGCCCCCCCCCCCTGTCACAAAAGTCTGCACGCCTTATACAATACGTTTTCATTGATACGCTTAATGGTATGTATTACACGTGTGTGTAATGAGTACCATTAAGCTAGTGGTAGCTGAATGGTTGGGCATCCGGGCATTGGAAGGAGTTCTAGTTCTATCATACAATTTGATTTACCTCAACAAATAATAAATAGCCTAGACTTAATTGTTTTAGATGAAAGCAAAGAAAATGATGATGTACAAGAGTATATATGAACATATAATTCCCAACAATGGAAAAAGTTAGTTTAAAAAAGACAATGAAATTATTTAAAGAATATTTAAATCTAAGATTTGTAATTTTTGAAAAGTTTTTATTAGTTGCAAAAAAATCGGCACAATTATATAAGAAATAAAAAAAATCTTACGACCCTTAAATATTTCAATAATAAATTAAACAATTTCTGAGACACGAGGTATATTAACAAATAAAATACTTTTATTCAACTTTCAAGCTCTCGAACATTTTACTACGGTCTTCATCAGGAATAACATGTGAAAATTCACACAATTGAGATAAGGGAAGAGTTGAAGTTATTTTATACTCTCATTAAGTTGGATATTTAAATTATGGTCACATTATAGATTGTTAAAATTGTTACAAGTTGTTCTTGGAGATAATTAATGTAAAACAAGATTAATTACAAATTGTCATAGAATTTTTGTAAAACTGATGACCAAAATGGATTAATTTTTAAACCATTTTGATTCATGATGTTCTTATGATTTTTTATGTACATGGAATAGTCTACATAGATTCATTATATTTCAATAATGTTAAAATTTTCTTGAAATATTACATACAACTAAAATGCATACGCAACAGATTGACTGAGCATCCACAGGCAGAATAAAGAAACCATACAAAAAGGATATAAAAAAATATCGGAGAGACTATTTTAAATGCTAAATTCATGCATGTTTTTAAAATTTTCCAATATTTGTAATTTTTTCGAATTTAGCATTTAAGTTTATTTTTATGCACAGACAGAACACAGACAAACAAGCAAACAAAAACATTTGTAGAACGTTGAGGGTCTAACACGACGAACAGACAGACGGACAGGAAATTGATGCGCTTTAATAAGTAAGCTTCGGAAGTCTCCGGTACTTATTTAATAAAAACAAGGGCCGGATAAGTTGTGCAGCTGGGACTGGAAGGAAGAGAATGCCCATCACTGCCATTAATCCCAACGGCCAACGAGTACTCGCGCTTCGGTTTTGAGGCAAAGCAAGGCTATGTGAATCACATAGCCTTGCTTTGCCTCAAAACAAGGCTATAGTGTGATATGGCAGTAGGAAAGTAATATCCAATTAATCTATTTTGGTTGAACGGTCGTAATTTTTTTTGAGCTTGTGGTAAGAACATACCTAGTAACCTGGTGACAATGATGTGGATTTCTTCATATACATATTGCAGTTTTGGTATGTAATAATATATTACGCTTCCGATGCATAATGTCTTTGGTGTTTATTTATAGGCGCTAGAATTGTCCCAACTAGTAATCCCTTTTTCAAGTTATGGAGCTTTGCATAGAACAACTATACACATCGTGTAGAGAAACTTTATTTGAATTTAATATGAGCAGTGTCACAAACAACATGTTATAATCATTAGATACGTACGCAACGGATTATTTAAAACAAAACACATATTATACATAAAGAAAAACTCCAAATTATATTTTACTTATTGTTAGTTAGCGTTTACAATATTTATTTCCGAAAATTTTTGAAGGCAATTTATGAAAGCCAGCCCGAATATTTTTTATAACCGTTGAAAATACTAATGGCCAAATGACAGACAATTGTGCGATCTGAATCTCCATACAAATCATTAGGCCAGAAAAGAAAATTAACATCATGAGGACGTAGAAAATGACTACAACGTTATCGCTCATGTTCACGGCTTTCACGCTTTCTTTGTTGGAATGTATCTTTGTCACATTCTCATCAGCTTTTGTGTCACTTCTCTGTTTCTCAATTGACTTCCAAATATTAACGATTCCAAATTGCTCAAACCAACGCAAATGAATTTTAAATTGATGATTAAAGTTTAGAAAAAGTTTCCAGCCAGTATTTCTGGACCATAGTGACTCAGCACTTTTCGAAACTCTATTTGAATTTGGAAATTTTAATTTTAATTGAAACTCCAAGTTATCAATTGTATCCGACCAATCGCCATAAGCAGTTTTCTCACATTCAAGAAGACGATTTTCAATAGAATTTAAGTCATCGGGCAATACAGCTAACATAATTGGTATAATACTTCCTATATATCTTCGCTGATTTAATCGAGAAACATTTACAAAATTATTAGCGTTGCTAATACTCATATGAAAAAAATCTCTCATAAACAATGATGCATTGTCCTCGTATTTCTGGTTTTCGTCAATATTTAATGAGTAATAAGAAACCATAATTTCATAAAAAAGGTTTGACCATTCAAATTTTGTTCCATAATTTGGATCATATTTTTTAAGTAAAAGTGTGTAATTCATTTCTACAAGTTCACTAAAATGATTTAATTTTTGAACTTTCATTGGAGCTGTCAATTCGGAGATGTTGGATCCTTTGTACGCATTTGACAAAACAATCAACATCAAAGTCCAAGCTCCACAAACAAAGTATGCACTCGTGATTTGCTTGGAGTTGGAAAGAATCGAATTTCCTTGTTCTATCATACTTATACAAACCACGAAGTACTCACACGCTTGTAAATTATTCATAGCGTAAATTATTTTGAAAGAAATCGACATTAATAAAACACTGAGAAGTAGGAAAAGCCAAGTTGCTAAATCAAATGAAGAGAAGAATCCCCTAAAAGAAATTCCAGTTATGCCTTTCACCCCGTCACATGTCAAAAACTTAAAAGTTTCCGATTTTAATACAAAACCTCCTTTGGTGTTAAATATTACAGCCGATAAAGTCGAATCTAATCTTTCCAAATTGCAATAATCAACTAATTTGTATTTTGACTCATTTGTGCTTTCTACTATTAAAGTAGCATTGGGCACAAATTGTTGGAAAAGAGGGATATTCACATCGTAATCATCTGATTTTTTGTGAAATGTTTTGAAAGTCAATTTCTCTTTAAACGCGTCATGATTCATTGGAGTGTATGATACTTCTATATTGTTTGCTATCATTACAAACCAAGTGTTTGCAGAATAAATATTTCTCTTGTCGTGTTGTTCCCATTCTTTGCGCAAACTTTCCTTTGTATATGAACCCACAAGCGCAGTCGGTCTTATTTGTATTCCATGTTCGTCAGTTTTCTCATTTTTGTCGTTTGGGAAATGTATTAATGAGTGATCGTCCAAGTACGAAATTTTGGTTTCATTTAAATCTGACGATTTCAATTGGCAAAGAATAAGAAATCTAAGGCTGTGACGTTCATGATCCCAAAAAATGTGCAAAATATTGAAAAATATAACGTTAGAAAGCAAATCATTTGGGCGAGGGCTACATTTTTCATTTTCTTCTAAAACAATTATGTACACTTCGTTTCGAGTTATTAATCCTTCATTTTGTGGATTTCGAGAATATACAGTATCTGCCATTATTTGATTCCAAAACCAAGGCAAATGCATAGGAATGGCATGATAGCATGGGAAGTGTTTTAACGTTCCTACGAATGGACTTGTAGGAAACACAAAAAAATGAAGAATGCATTGCCATGCATAGGGAGCGGTCATTATATTATCCTGTACCGGAACAATGTTTCCTTTCATATTTTTCCAATTTCTAATGTTCCATCGTAAGGGGACATAATTTGAAAGAACAATAGGTGACGTGAATTCCACAAAGTCAAAATCAAGGTTGCCATACCATATTATATTCACCAGACAATTTCTGAATGGCTCAAGGTAAGAGTCTACATTCAACATTTTGTATTCCTTTTTTGACGCATGAGATTGAAGTATCAAAACCGCAATTAAAATACTTTGAAAATTCATCCACATGCTTTGATTGTCCTTAATGATTTTTTAATAGAACTGTTTTATTGGAGGAATATTAAATTCTTTTTCAGTATAGTCTTCCATTTAAGTTTCAACTCAGGAATGTTTACACGGTTGCGGTTGTAATATTGCCCTTGCGATAAACCAGGGTGAAACTAGAAATATTTTCAATTTTTCATTTCCGTATTTTCTAGGAAAAGATCAAAGTGCTCCAATCTGCAAACTTGGGTTTGTATCTGTTTCTTCAATATTTGTGAGTGCAAAGTTTTTAATGTTTCAATGAATTGTACAAACCAGGCAATAATATTCCCAACTCACACTATATTATTATAGTAAAAACCCAAAATTCTAAAAACAGTACAAAAACCTTAAACACTATTTCCAAAAATAATCTGTTGCCTTCTATTTTTCTTTTGCATTTTGTCGTTTCTTGGAAGCAAAAGACAAGTTTCCCTAATCATCATCTTAGTTAACATATCAGTCTCTCAGAGACTGATAATGATTCCCTAGGTAGGACTATTTTCCAAAACATTCAAGAAATGAAACGGCCCATACACACTGAGCTACAAACGCGCCTAACAAGCTATTTAGCATTAAGCCATTCGAGCTTAATATTAAAATAATGCCATTAATATTATGGACCGAACGTTTGTCACACACTCTATTTAATCATGTGTGTAATTAGCAATATTGCCGTAATTCTATTTATACGTATTTACGTATACCTAGACCTACTAATAATATTGAGTGCAATGGCCACCTGTGAATGTTTTGCTAACTTCGCAGATTATATTGATGTATGCATTAGTAGGTAAGTAACATTGATTTTTAGAATATATTTTTATTGTTATCAGCATAACGAATATTTTCTTCTATTTTGACAAGACAAAATTTTATTGCCTAATCGGTTACTGCAAAACCTTGACAAGAACTTTTAGTAAAGAACAGCGACCAGATAAGCAGGCAGACGCTCATTAATCTTTCTTAAAGATATCAACAGACGGGAGCTTGAGCTTTCAGACCATCAACAGCTTAAATATGAAGTCTTATTTTGCAGTTTTTGCATATTTTCAACTTTACGATTTTTAGTGCACATTTTGGCAGTTTTAACCTTTTACTGCTTATTTTGCTCCAAGTCTTTTAAACTTCACGATAAGGTTAAAGGTCAAGATAAGGTCAAAGGTCAAGATAAGGTCAAATGTCAAGATAAGGTCAAAGTTGATGATAAGGTCAAAGTTCACGATAAGGTCAAGAGCCTTCCCACAAGCACCTGATTAATGCGTGGTCTCTCGGGGTAAAGCCTGCGGAATTCTGCACAAACTTTTCCCTTACTAAATTTCCCACGTAACAAGATCACTTTTACCTTATCGTCAGTTGTTGCTTTTGACACGTCCATTTTGTTGATTTGCACTGCAGATTCTTTATTTTCTCCATTTTTGCTATGGGGAAAGTTATTTACTAAGAGGCTTATTACCTAAACTATCATGAAATTAGAGGGCAAGTTAATGCATGTAAATCGCTATGGTGCGGGAATTCTGATACACGCTGTATACAAGAATCCCATGATAACAAAAATTAAGATTAGTTATCCACAAAAGTTGAACTATAAGGAGATTTGACTAATGAATTGATTATGACTAGGCAAATTGGTCCAATTATTTTGCAATATACCGACTCGAAAATATTATACACTTTTGCGATTTACAATATTGAGATTTTCTTACACTTAAAATGAAATTTTAGATATGTACGGCTAACGCAGATTAGACAGCTATTAACAGCCATATACATTATGCATCGTCACTCTCAATATTGCCTTCATCTAGTAGGAAAAAGATTTGCTGCAAAAAATGTGGATGCAATGCCGGCAATTTTATATGATAAAATCATATCCTATGTTCAATGTTAAATAATAGCAGAATGAGATTTAATCCGACTTTTATAGAGAAACGGTTCCCTCTGGCTGAAGGTATTTTCAATAATGCGCTCATAAAGTTGTGTAATCACATTGCGTAACTGATCAATAAATGCGAAACTATAATAGTTCATTGCAAAATATCCTATAATTTTTCTGGAAGAGGGTGAACTTAGGAACTAATTCATGAAAAGGCCTAGAGACATTATATATTGGGACAGTGCCGTAAGAACGAGGAGGTACGGGGAGGAAGCTCCTCCTGGCCGGGCCACGAAGTGGCCGGGCCAGGCCAACAACTTACACTAGATAATATTGAATTTTACCAAAATTATAGTGATCACAAACAATTGATATCACTTTGCCCACAAGTACATTGTGTTGGTGCAAACTGCAATCAAAATTTTATTTTTACTAGTTGGTTTCCCGGCCAGGCCAAAAAATTATCATTTGCTTTCTCCCCGAAATCCTATTTTTACTAGAAAAGTACCTAAAATGGTCAAAAATTCGCGCTACGCGCTACTTTTAGTTCATTTTACTTTGATTTTGTTGTAAAATTATGCAAATTTTTCGCGCTGCGCGCGATAAGAAGGACATTTCTATTAAAATATAGACAGTTTGTCCTTTCCAGAATCTATCCTGAACAGCCACGTACCAGTGTCGTAGGCTGAGGAGCGCACAGCAAGGTTTTTTTTGCAGAAATCAATTATTGCTAGATTAAAATTCGAATACGATTGATTGTATAATTGGCTGCATACAGTACTTTGAAATAGGTCCAAACCAAATTAGAACGCATCAAGTTCTCTCGCCATGCGAAAGTTTATGACAAAATAAGCTATTTTTTGAGATTGCAAACACATTTGCCAGTGGCACTGGGTACGCGCCTGATCCTGAATAAATGCATAATGTTTTAATAAGGTATAGTGCATTTTTAACTCAACAACTCTGGCCGGGTCAGCACAATTTCCTCCTAGCCGGGCCCATGGTTGTTACGGCCCTGTATTGGGATACGGGGTATAATGAAGATATGAAGGAAGTAAAATTATGTGTGGATTTTAGCTGGTATTTTTAATCAATGTATTAATAATATTTATTGAAAATTCTAAAATAATGTAAAAAATCCGCCATTTGTCTCGAAAAATCCAACATGAAATGTTAGAAATAAGAGCAATACATCAATTTATTCATGCTGCTAACATTGGTAAGTTGGTAGTAAAATTCATAGTCACTGATCCCATAATGCAAATTTATAAATATAGAATCAAAAACCTTGCATGTGAAACACTCACTCGTTGCGGATAAATAGATATTCTCCTAAAATATCTTACAAACAAAATCTCACAAACCATGCCTAAAAGACACATTTTGTCGTAATATTTAAGCCAATATTAATCTTTGTACCTATTTTTGAAAAGTATTCATATTCATACCGTGTTAAGTCCTAAATGCAAACGCATAGGCTATTTATAGATTAAACTTTGGGGAAGGAAAATTTGAGGTTTGAATTCCGAAAGCGTCGTGTAGGAGCTTAAGGCATTCAAAACAAATGTGCAAAATAATAGCTGCCCATACACGGTTTTTCATACTTTTTAAAAAAAATCATTTTTAATTTCCTAATATCATATTTATAATTCAAAATTTCTGATTGAAATTGACATGCATAATATCAGCACTTTGCTGGAGCGCGATTTTCAAATGGAGGTTTTACATGGGAAGCCGCACTCTCTCGAAGATAAAACCTCCAATATACCTTCGTTAAAGTCCAATCCCTTGAGACAATGTTCATATTCATTTATGACTTAAATGACTTACCCACTTGTCTTATGCATAGCACAAACAAAACAATCTAATCCGCTGATTTTTATTATACTATTCCGATATCATTTAGATGTTATTTCAATATGTGATGTATTGAATTTTTTTACATGTATTTATGATATCTTTAGTATATCCCATAATATTAGTCACAACCTTATCCCGCATTTGAGATCCAATCGATATATGTCAAAGATTTCTTAAAGATTTCGGGGCTTATGAAGCAATTATTTTATCATCCATTCAGGTGTTGCTGCTTGGGACAATAATTTGCAAATTTATATAAACCAGCTGGAATGTTTGCTACAACCGTTGAAAATACTACTTGCCAATTTACAGACAATTGAGTATTCTGAATTTCCATACACATCATTAACAGAGAAAAGGAAATGGGGATCATCATGACATAGAAAACGACTACAACGTTATCATGCATACTCAGAGCTTTCACGTTGTTTTCGTTTGCATATATTTTTGTCACATTCTCAGCAGATTTTGTGTCACTTCTCTGTTTTTCAGTTGATTTCCATATCTTAAAAAATTCAATTTCCTCAAACCAAAGCAATCTAATTTTCAATTGATGATTAAAGTTTGGCAAAAGTTTCCACCCACTATGTCTGGACCATAGTGACTCTGAACTTTTCGCCACTTTATTGGAATTTGGGAATTTTAATTTTAATTGAAGCTCCAGGTAATCAATTGTATCCGACCAATCACCATAGGCTGTTTTCTTACATTCAAGGAGACGGTTGTGAATAGAATTTGTGTCCTCGGCCAATACAGACAGCATAATCGCTTTAATACTTCCAATATATCTTCGCTCATTTAATAGAGATAAATCTTCAAATTGATGAGCAGATTTGTTCATAATAAAAAAATCGCCGGTCAGCTCTAATGGTTTGTTATAGTATTTCTCTTGTATACTATATATTATTGAGTAAAAGAAGACAAAATTTCATAAAAAAGATTCGACTGCTCAAATTTTTTTCCAAACTTATCATTTGGATTCAGTTTTTTAATTAAAAGCGTGTAATTTAGTTCTACAAGTTCACTAAAAAGATTTAATTTTTGAACTTTCATTGGAGCTGTTAATTCGGAGATGTTGGATCCTTTGTACGCGTTTGACAAAACAATCAGCATCAGCATCCAAGCTCCGCATACAAAGTATGCACTCGTGATTTTTTTGTCATTGGAAATATTGGAATTTCCCACAACGAAGAACTCGTTTGTTTGTAAATTTCTCATAGAGTAAATTATTTTCAACAAAATCGACATTAATAAAATACTGAGAGGTAGGAAAAGCCGAATGGCTAAATCAAATTGGGAAAAGAATCCTCTGAAGGAAATTCCAGTAATGCCTTTCACCCCATCACATGTCGCAAACTTAAACGTTTCTGATTTCAATACAATACCGCCATTCGTGTTAAATATTACAGCCAGTAGAGTAGAATCTATCCTTTCCCAATGGCAACAATCAACTAATTCGTATTTTGACCCATTCATTCTTTCTACTGCGAAAGTAGCATTGGGCACAAATTGTTGGAAAAGAGTGATATTCAAATCGTAACCATCTGATTGTTTGTGAAATGTTTTGAAAGTCAATTTCTCTTTAAACGATTCATTGCAGTGTAGAATTCTTCTTTATTTGTATCTAGCATTACAAACCAATTGGTTGCAGAATAAATATTTCTCTTGTCGTGTTGTTCCAATGCTTTGCGTAAATTTAGAAAATAGGTGCTTTTATTTATATCCTCCTACCTTTAAATTGTTTTGTCATATAAAAATCTGGAATTTGGCTCTACGATTTTATTTTGCCTCTATTTCTGGCCTTTGCCTATCTAATATTTATTATGGCTTCTGAAATTATTTCAATTTCCTCTAAGTTAGATGATGAAGCCTGTATTATATTTATCTCATCTATCAAAATCTTTCAAAAGCCTAATGATTTAAATGAGCCTATTAAAATATTATTAATGCCTTCAAAATTTTAGAAACACGACCTTCTACACCTAGTTACACAATGCAGTGAAGGCCTATAGTTATTTAAACGAAATATTTTATTGAAAAAACCGACGTATTCCACATACATCAGACATTCAAAAGTTAAAATCCGTAATAATATAACGTAAATCTGCTATTAAATATACGAGTTAATGTATGCACTATAATCAGATATGTATGAAATTACATATGCTTGGGATTATTGAAGGCTATAGACCAAAGGCTTTGTTTCTTTACGTTTCATGCTAAAACAAACTTATACAAAAAGTTTTATTTTACATATTTTCATTGTTAGTAGGTACATATTACATAATATGTAAAAACATATTTTTATATATTTTGTTCATTCGTGGCCTCCAGAGCATATTAATGAATCCGAAAATTACAGAGCAATAGGGTATTAGAGAACGGGGTTCCTCAAAATCCCAGAAATGGATTATTTTTCATTAAAGTAACCAAAATTGCAAAACCTTTACAGCTGATCTCGCATTTTATACGTTTCAGGTTAATTTTGACATTTATTAACCCAGAATTTTTTAGCTACTTGCAATTTTTTGTTTGTATAAGTATGCATTATGTCCCCTCAATAACCTAATTCTGGGTATGGCCCTTAGTGGTTCGTTATCGTATATTTTTAACATTTCATTGTTTCTCATATTATATTTTAACATTAAGCCTAACGGCTCCATTCTACTATGACATCAGACAAATGCATTATTGTCAATGCAATCTCAAATCAGAAGGTCCTTTTGCTATTAGTTTGGAAGTTGTGTATACCAGGCGCGTACCCAGGATCATAAGCTGGGGGTGAACAGCAAGGTTGTATATAAAAATTAAATATTGGGAGAGCTAAATTGAATATTAGGTACAATTTACACCAAAATAGCGCTTATTAATTAAATAAAAACTAACTTAAAATGCATCAATTTTTTTTTGAATTTTTTAATAAAATAACCAATTAGGATATTTGGGCATTCTGGGCACGTGCACCCGGTGCACCCTCCCTAGGTACGCGCCTGGTGTAAACTTAGCGTGATATTGTTTATATACATACTACATACATAGTTAACTACATTTGTTATATACACGTGCAACACATTTATACCTCGTATATTTATTTAAGATGTTATAATTAACGTTATGATTTTAACCTCTCAATAGCTTTTTAAGTATCTTTAATGTGATACCTTGATTTTTTCGATAAATTTTTTCGTTTTAACACTAAAGGGACCATGGGTTTCAGAAAAACGTAAAGGAGCGTGGTTAGGTAGCGCCGTCCCCATGTAAAAGTGTAGGAAAAAGTGTACCAACTAGCCCCAAATACAATGGCGCCGCACTGAAATGATTCAAATCCTAGGCTCTTTTACATGGCAAGATTTTGGACTTGTCAACTTTAAAAAATTCTGTAGGTCAAACCATTTGACGTAACATTTGTTTGCTATAATATGTAAAGTAACGTTCCCAGATTTTTAAAAAATAATTTAGTGGGCACTTCCTATACCAAAACTGAAAAAATTAATTTTGCCTGGACAGCGTGTCCGCACCACGGTCCCTTTAGTGTTAATAAATATTAGTCTTCACTGCATTGTGTAACTAGGTGTAGAAGGTCATGTTTCTAAATTTTTTGAAGGCATTAATAATATTTTAATAGGATCATCTAAATCATTAGGCTTTTAAAAGTTTTTGCTAGATGAGATAAATATAATATAGGCTTCCTCATCTAACTTAGAGGAAATTGAAATAATTTCAGAAGCCATAATAAATATTAGATAGGCAAAGGCCAGAAATAGAGGCAAAATAATATCATAGAGCTAAAATCCAGATTTTTATATGACAAAACTATAAAAAGATAGGCTCGAAAAATACCAGCCATTAAAAATGCGAATATGGAGGACAAATAAGGCTGAAATGGCGCGTGACTCAACGCTTGAAAGCCTTTAAAGTCTCCCAAATAAATGAGCACATGTCATTATTTTGAAAATGTTTTTTTGCAAATGCCACCCTCTTCCCCCATGTATTTTTCCACGGCAATTTTCTTCAGCTAGGGGCATGCCATGGAAAGTTCGGGGATATACATTGGAAGTCCTTCAAATAAATTGAACATTCCCAAATCATAGTGTAACGAGTCATGTTTTTGTATATTATGCCTACTTTGATGTGGGATTTCGGCGATGACACATTTTTTACAAGCAGGGGTATGATGCTAGAATTATTAGGAGGTAATTGGGTAGCAGAGGGGTCTCAATTTGCTGTTTTGTCTCTGCTGGCTCATGTAGGGTCGGCTACCTTCCATATGCTACGAATTCACATCAGTTAAGATTGAATAGTAAAACTAGACTAGAAATAGCACTATTTTGCAAATCTCTTTTTACATCATCTAATACCAAACTTCCCTCATACTGAAATCCTAGATACGTTCCTGACAACCACAAAGGATAAATTCAGAAATATTACAGTTGGATGTTACTTACCTTGGTATATGCATTAATAAAATTCAGCGTAGTTCACAAAACATTCACAGGTGGCCACTCAAAAATATTATAAATCAGTAGGTACACACAGATATTATACAATGCATTATAGCTCTTCTGATGATTGCACAAATAATTCAGCACTTAAAGTTTCATCCGGAATAATTAATATTTAGGCATTCAGTAAGCTAGTAAAGCACAAGCAAAGCGTCGTTTAGATGCCCACGTACGTATTCAATAAAAAAGAGAAAATTTGCCTAACGTTCAAATTTCTTGCTGAAACTGAGGTGTTTTCATTGATTTTGTTAGGAAAAGCTATAAACACCAATTCTTCAGTGAACGTAGCATTTACAAATACTAGTTTAATTGTTTGAACGCTTCTATTGCATTTAATAGATAGCAGAGGATCATGCATTTCTTTGGGCTGCAGTTTGCCAAAGTATTTGTAAATAAAATGCCCCTAGTACTCAAAATACTAGTGTAACGTTTAAAATGTAATAAATATCCAAATTCAATTCCATTTACACAAGCAAAACTAGCGTGAAGCACTGTTTGAATTTTGCATAAATTGATACCTACAAAAAACTACATCTCTGGAGTCTATAAAATTCGGTATTGTGCTCAAGAAAATTGAGAAGTGATCAAAATGGAAATACGAACGCAAAGTTGGTGTACGTCATAAAACTATAAATTTATGAGGTAACTAGGCAAGATCAAAAGGAAAAGCCAGTTTTTAGAAACACCAGATTTGCTTTGGAGAGGTTATACCTTGAAGTTACTTTCAATTAACGTGGAAGTTCTAAGACTTGGAAAAATTCATTTCCGAATATTGAAGAAGAAAAACATTTGATTTTAAAAATTTTAAGCGCGAAATGAATAATTTGCCAATACATCCAGTGAAAATTCGAAATAAATAAAAAATAATGAAGGCCAATCGAACTATGGGGATAATTGTTAGAGTTAAAATTAAAGGGACTATTAGATTTCATGCATCCAATAGATGTTGAAACCTACCAATTTATTGTAGACATAAGAATAATGGTAATATCCGATAAAATAAAACATCATGAGAGGAAATCAAATTATAGGGATTATATTCCAAAGCATTTTACTTGTGGTTTTATTACATCATGCTCATGCGTCAAAAAATGAAAACAAAATGTTGGATTTAAACTTTTACCTTCAGCCCTTCAGTAACTGTCTGGTGAATATAATTTGGTATGGAGATCTAGATTTCGATTTTGCGGAATTTACATCTCCTGCCGTTCTTACACACTATGAATATATAGATCATAAAAATAAAAATTACAAAAATATGAATGGCGAAATTGTATCAGTATCAAAGCAGGATAGGGTTATGACTGCCCCTTATGCATGGCAATGCGTTCTTCATTTCTTCATGTTTCCTACAGGTGTGTATATTGGGAAATTAAAAGTCTTTTCACAACATTATTTCATTCCATGGCATTTTTCCTGGTTCTGGAATGAAATAATGATGGAAAATCGTTTTACTTATGGCTACGAACAATCTATATCTCGCAACGAAATGTACATCATTATTTTAGAAGATAAAGAAAAATGTAGCCCGCATCCAAATGATATGCATGCCGATATAATATTTTCCAATACTCTAAGTATTCTTTGGGATTCTGTACGTCACAGCCTTAGATTTCTAATACTTTGTGAATTAAATTCCTCCAATGTAAGCCAAACCAAAGTTTCTTACTTGGACGATTACTCAATAAAACCCTTCCTGAAGCGAGGAAACAAATTCGACCCTATAAAAAACATAATAACGGTTTCGTTTGAGGGTTCATACACAAAGGAAGGTTTACGCCATGAATGGGCACAAAACGATAAGAGAAATGTTTATTCTTCAACCACTTGGGTTGTAATGACAGCAAAGAGTTTAGAAGAACCGTGCATTCCAATTAGTCCACTATCATTCAAAGAGAAAAGTAAATTCACTTTCAAAACATTTCACAAGCAATCAAATGATGATGATGTGAATATTCCTCTATTTCAGGAATTTGTGCCCAACGCTACTCTGACAGTAAATAGATTGGCTAACGTAGAAATTAATTGTTGTGCTTTCGAAACGTTCCATCCTACTGAACTGGCTGTAATATTTAACACAATAAATGGCGATTTGGTATTGAAGTCGGAAACTTTCACGTTTGTGACATGTAACGGAGTGAAAGGTAAATCTGGAATTTCTTTCAGGGGATTCTTCTCTTCTTTTGATTTAGCAACGTGGATTTTCTTACTTCTCAGCGTTTTAGCAATGTCGATTTCGTTGAAAATAATTTACGCTATGAGAAATTTACAAACAGGTGAGTACTTCGTAGTTTTTATAAGTATGATAGAACAAGGAAATTCATTTATTTCCAATTCTAGAAGAATCACTAGTGCATACTGTGTCTGTGGCGCTTGGATTCTGATGCTCATTATTTTGTCAAATGCATACAAAGGATCCAACATATCCGAATTAACAGCACCGATGAAAATTGAAAAATTAAATCTTTTTAGTGAACTTGTGGAAGTAAATTATACGCTATTACTTAAAAAATATCATTCATTCTTTGGAACAAATTTCATATATTCAAATCTTTATTATGAA